>QLSR01000224.1:2886568-2906235 GCA_031780015.1 Citrullus colocynthis | reverse complement strand
ATTTTTTTTTTTTTTTTTTTTTTTTTTTTTTTTTTTTTTTTTTTTTTTTTTTTTCTAATTAATTCTTCCGTTCTTACGATACAGATCTCTATGTATCTCTCTAAATTCAACCCAAATCAAATAAATTAAACCAGAGATAGATTAGATCTCAGAAATTAAAAAGAAAAATGGGGTTTTTAAATAAAGTAAGAAGAAAAATCCAAAATTTGTTGCCTTTGCTCTATTTAATTATTCTCATAAACAAGAAAGTGGGCAAAACAATTGTCATCCCACTGGTCATTTACGTATACAATAATCAAAAACCAAACTATTAGCCGTGTCTAAGTTTCTATTTACTTTACTATGGCTTTCGCCTTCTTCTTCTTCTTCTTCTTCTTCCTCTACTCTTTTTTTTTTTTTACCTAAATTGCAAGAATTCCAGTCGAGAAAATCCCTCTGTTATACGGCGAATCCGACACCGTCTCCGTTCCCGATCTCGCCTCCGATCCACAACGTTCCTTCTTCTCATCCTTCATTATTTGACTCGACCGGCACTCCGAACTACAAAACGCCATTTCCCCTCTGAAATTTTTATTTTTTTCACAACCCATCAGAAATTTTGATCTAATAATTATCAATCACATTAGAAAGAAAAAAAAATTAATTGTGATTTTGTGATTTTGGGTTTTATTTTATTTTTACCTGTACATGTAAATGTCTTTGCCCTCTAGATTTTTCCCACATAAATGACACGAGCGGAGGAAATCAGGGGTCCGACGCGGCGGAGTTTGATCGGCGGGAACCGGCGATGGAGGCGATTTCTTGCCGGCAACGAGACCGCCGTCGTAATACACACGTGTGGAGGATTCGTGAGGTCCACGTGTGGTAACGTAAGTGTAATTTTCCTCCAAATTGTCGAGTTCTTCGTCAACGTCTTCCTCCGGCGGGAACGACCCACCGGCCAATCCGATCGGGATCGGAGCAGGGCGGCGAGGGGAGTTCAATTTGGGGGTACAAACGGCGTGTTTAACTAAAATTTCACATCCACGGACACCGGAGGTGGAGGTATCGAGGGCGGCGACGATGCCGAGTCCGACGCCGGCGGAGTAATTTTTTAGATTAGTGGCTCTAGGTGAAGGGGAGAAGTCGAAATGGGAAGTGGGGCTGGCGGCGCCGGTGTCGAGGAAGGCCGGACGGCAGCGGGAAACGAGAAGCTCCGATAACCTTCCGATGACCGGACGTTGCCCTTTGGCCAACATGATTGAGAGAGGAAGAAAAAGCAGAGAGTGGAGAAACGAAGGGGAAATGGGGATTGTACTTATAAAAGTGGGGAAATGAAATGGTAGAAATAAAGCTAATAATTAAAATAAAATTAAAAAAAAAAAAAAAAGTAAAAAAATAATAAAATAATTTTAAAAAGGAAAAAAGGAAAAAGAAATAATAATTGCATCAAAGGTTGCTTTTTCGACATAAAATAGGGGAGTGGGTGGGCTCTCTCTAATTAGCTTAGCCCCTGGTTTTGGTTTTGGAATTATTTGGGTTTTTTTTTCTTTTCCAAATATATATATAGACACAAACATATATATATATATATATATATTATTGGGTTAAACTTTAAAGTTAAAACCACTTTATCTTTTTTATAATTTGTATTCATTATTTAAATATCAATTTATACATTTAAATTTTAGGATTGTTATGTCTCATTTGGATAAGTACTACGTAAAAATTGTAGTTCTATTAATTCAAATTTGGAGGGTCGCATTTTACAATTATTTGATTTTAAATTTTAGTTTTGTTTTGTCATTCACTTCTTACTAATGGTTTTAATAACCAAGTCAAATTTCGAAACCTAAAAGAAAAGTAATTTACAAAAACTTCTAAGAATTTAAGTGTTTCTTCAAGATAAATGAGAACTATAGTATGAAATTTATGATAAAACAAATAGAAATTTTAAAAATAGAAAAACTGAAAACAATATCCTTATCAAAAGGCTTAAACTTTTATGATAAGATCAATTTAAACTTTCAATTACAATTTTCTTTAAAAAAATCATCAATTCATAAATTTAAATCATCCATTTTGTTAATCATACATTTAAAAAAGTCTACACAAATAGAAAAAAAAAAAAAAAATTTGATACATTGACGTCAACTTTGAAAGGTAATCTTAATGAAAAGTCTAAATTGATTTCATTGAAAATTACATGTTTCTTTTTATCTTCTACTTAGTTATTTTTAGTAGATCAACTACGAGAATGGAGAGGATTTAACTTCTAACTTCTAAAGAGGAAGGTCATGTCAATTATTATTGAGTTAAGCTCACTTTAATATTTTATATTTGGTTATAAATTTTAATATAATTAACCGTAAAAAATATAAGTTGTGTACCAACATTTAAAATTTAAATAAAAGAAAATTGGTTGATATACTAAGATTTGTATTTAAAACTTTTGAGTATATATTTTAAATCCTTTAAAATAAAATTATATGACCAAATTATAATATAAACTTTAAAAAAAACAATACTCTTTTGGAACTTTCGAGATTAGATGATAATCAAACTTTGTTTTATTTTATAATAATCCCAAATCCCAATATTGTATTTGAAGATTGGCCACTTTGGGTTAGTTGTGATTTCTAAATACCTTTTTCTTTAAGAGCATATTTGATTTGGGAATATTTTTAAAGAATATTGTGGTTTTGGAATTGTTAGTGTAATTTCATGTGCATTTCATAATAAATTCTCTTTCAAAGAGATGGTCCCAACTTATGCTTAGTTTAATCAATTTTTATCCATTGTGGTCTTGATTTTCTACAAACCTTAAGAGATTATACCTTGTAACTTCTAAGTACTTTCTTTTTTAAAAATTACTTTTTTATTATTCGAGTTTTAAAGAATATGTGTTTCGTCATCGAGTTTTCAAAACATACTTTTTTAAATTTTTAAATTTTTTAAAATTTGTGTATTTAATCCTTGAGTCTTCAAAACATACCCTTTTAGTTTCTGGGTTTTTTAAAATATATTTAAAAGATCCTTAAAATAACATTCTTATTATTATTTTAAATAATTGTATGACATTCAAATTCAAAAAATAAGTTTAAAAAATAATTTTATAGCGAATAGATCATTTTTTTAAAAAGGGATAATTAAAAATATAACAAAATTTAGATCTAGCTAATCTCAGAATCTACTAGTAATAGACCATACTGCTAATAAAAGTTTATTATTAATATCAGCTCAATCAGCAAAAGAATCTATCGTTGATAGATTTTACTATATTTGCAATTCATTAAAAATGTTGATATACACTTAATTATTAGCCATAAAATTGATACTCATTGCAACTACCTCATTTTTTAAATTATTTTTCTAACTTGAGATTAAAAAAAAAATTATTGTGATGAATTTTTAAATCTTCTTTTAGAAACTTAGATACTAAATATGCACATTTGAAAAACTAAAGACCATATGCACATGTTCTTAAAAGCACAAAGACTAGAAAATAGACATTCTGAAAACTCATAAACCAAACATACATATTATTCAAAACTCACCAACTAAAAATATAAAATTTTCATTCTTTTAATTTAATGATGATAGGTGAGAATCGTATCATCTCGATTTTTTAGATGATAATTGATATTTATCTACTTAACTACGTTTGAATTGATTTCTACTTAATGACTTTACGAGAAATTAAAATGTTGCTTACGATGTACGCTTCTACACTTAAATTATTAAATTTCTAAATCCTATTTCTCGTGTTATTAATATATTGACTGCATCTGAGTCCTTAAATTTCAAATCCCCTTGAACCTTAAAATTGTTCAAAAAGATATTTTTTTTTTTCGTAGAATAGCGAATGAAAATTGACGTGATAGTTAGTGCATAAAAATGATAAGTCATATATAATATTCTTTAACAACTATTTACAAGATTAAGATTGTTGTTAGTGTTTAAAGATAAATATGAAAAGTTTCAATGTCAATAAGCATACATCTAAAATTTCAATGTGTTTTGTATCATTTTATTTATAATATAATAGAAATGTATGTTAAAATACCATTCCAAGTCTTGTTGGGTAGAGTTTGTTCAAGTACTTTTATATGTTGAATTTTAGTTAATGTAGTTTAAAATATTTAATTTTAATTTTTTTTAATCTATTAACATTTTTACTAAAAATTACCTCGAATTTCAAATAAATTTTGTTATTATTATTATTCAACCAACTTTGATAAAAATTAATTTTAAGTAAAAATTTTAAGATCTAGTGAAATTGTAAAAACTAAAATTAGACAAGATATAGAGAAAAAAATGATATTTTAACTATATAACAACTAAATTAGTTTTTTTAGTAAAAAAAAGTAAAATAGTATTTAATCATCTACACTGAAGTAATAAATGGATTTGGCAGACAATTTAAGGAAACGACAAGCAATTCCCAACAAAAAAAAAAAAAGGGAATTAATCATAATAATAATAAAGGAGGGAATAAGTAATTAAATATCTTTTATATACAATTAAAAAAGATTGTGAACCAAACCTGGATCACAGAAATAGATATTGGAATAATAGAAAAATGAAAATATATAAAAAATAAAAAATAAAAAATAAAAAAGTGGTTTTCAAAGTGCCAATTATTTTAGATGATGTCATTGTCCAATGATTAAGACACCGTTTTTAATTTAAAGGGATGGGTCCCACAGTGGGGCCAGCTTCACGCACAAGAGATTCCATTTGCTTCAAATACATTTTCGACACGCGTCGACAATCGGAGTCGCGAGTACAGATGTAGTTCAATGGAGCGTCTGTAGTGGAACGTCAAAACCCGACGACAATAATTGAGTGCGATTACTCAGACGACTATGAATGGGCTAAACGACATATCGTTTGGAGCCCACTGCTATTAAAAGAGAGGCCCCATATTCTTCGGCATCGAAAACGACAGGTCGGAACTGGAGCCCCCCTTTGGTTTCTAATTCCCGATATGTCCTTATTCCTCCTAAATTACTTTAATGCCCTTCCTTAATTCCAAAAATCCATTATCCAACCCCCGCGGGACAGCTTGCCACTTTCCTTTTCCCTACTTTATACGTTCAAAGACCACTTTACCCCTCTTTGATCCCTACAATTTCGATTCTGTCCTTTGACTTGTTCTCTTGGTTATTATTTTTCTTGGAAGTATTTAATTATTTTTCTTTTTTAATAACTAAGAAAATGTGGTGTTGACAAGTAATTATTTGGGAGAAATAACATAAACATAATAAGTAAATTTTTTAACAAATAAATAATATACAATGTTTTAGGTACCTATCTAATCTAGAAAATAGAGTTTCAAAGCTCATGATTTGTTGAGTAAAAAAATTTTTTAATTCTAATTCTAATTATTATTGCATTTTCTAAGAATATAACACTAAAAATAAAGGGGAGGGGTAGTAACAAAGATGGTTAGGACTTGAATTATTTGACTTGTGTGTCAAAGAAAAGAAAGATTGACAATTTTAGTTATTATTATTATGTCATACAAGTAATGATAACTTGTCAAGTTAAATTATATATTTACGTCTCTTGACTTTGAGTTTGTGTCACATAAGAAAGTTTTGTGTTAATAAATCAGTAAAGTTTTAAAAAATGTTTAATACGTATTTAAACTTTTAATTTTTGTTTTTAATAGATGCGTGAAAGTTTAAACATCTACTAGAAATAAAATTGTAATTTATATATACCATTAATATAATTAATTGTCATGAGTAAAAAATGTGGGGCTAAGTATTTAGCCTCGTGAAGAAGATCAAATGGGTCCTTCCAAAAAAGTGTTTTATTTAGCCAAATATGGAAGCCGATCCTAAGATCTAAGGGGTTCAACTTAGAAGATAAGTCATATAAAAAGGTAACCATCCCCTTGAAGTTCGTCCTATGGAAGGAAAAAAGGCCATAGAGGCCAAATTACCCCGTGACACAAACCCTACATGTATCCAAAAGAGGCTAACTCAAGGAAAAACTATACCTAAATGTTCTAACTTCCGGATCGACTACATGTGCTTGCATCTATCAATTTATAATGATTAAGTTAAATTAGTAACAATCGACTTAATTAACCAAGAGATCGTAGAAAAAAATTATATATTTATATATTCAAGAAGCACGTCACACTCACATTTAAGGCACATTGAAAAATACTATAAATTCTTTCTTTATTAACTCTCTAGAATTGTTATTGGCTCAAGCATCAGTTTGTCTTTGGTTAAGCCTCACACTTGTATTAGACCTTACTCTTTCGCAAGATAGTCATTTTGGTTTTCTTTTCAATATTACAAATTCACCGTGGGTAACAAATTCAGATTTCAACAAATATATCAATTACTTTTTAAAAATTGAATATGTCAATGATTTATTAGACACAAAATTAAAATTTCATGAATTTTTAGACATTTTTAAAGTTTAGGACTTACTAAATACTTTTGAAAGTTTGGGAACTAATTAACACAAACCTTAAAATTTAGAGGACCAAACTTGTATTTTATCCTTTATTAATTTTTAAAGACACGGTTAACTTTAACAACTTTCTTCAGAAATTTTATTAGTTGTTATATTTAGGCCAGTTTGATAAGGAATTTGAAAACGACGAATACAATATAAATAGAGTTAAATTTCAAATTATCATATATGTATTTGGTAGTCGATTCATAAATTGGATTCTAATTTAAACAATTGTTTTAAATGTGTTTGACATTATATCTATAAATCATAAAACTAATTGAAGTAGGTTCTTCACTAAATATTAGGTTGACTATAAACTATTATTATTTAACTTATGAGCATGTTTTATGTAAAAAAAAAAAAAGTTATTTTCAAATATAGCAAAATGAGTTAAATTGTTTATAAATTTAGGAAAATTTTACTATTTATCTACGATAGACTTCTATCGCGGGATAGAAGTTTATTGCGGTCTATCATTGATAGATAGTAAAATTTTTCGATATTTATAAATAGTTTCATATTTTTTCTATTTATAATAATTTTCCTAAAAAAATTTATAACTATTATTTTGTAATATTATATAGAAACATATTTTACTTTTAAAAAATTTATTTTATAACATAAAATATTGTACTTTTAACCATTTTTATCTTTATTTAATATAACTTTTCATTTTAAAATTTTAAATCTAGATATTCTAAAAAATATAAAGATGTTGTTTTTCAAAATTTTCACTATTTAGATTATAAAATCTGAAAACAATCAATAAAACTAAAAAACTAAAAACATAAGGAAAAAATTATCTTAAATGGCAAAATTGGTCAAAATATTTATAATTAATAGCAAAGTACACAATCTATTTACGATAAGCTGCGATACATTGCGATAGACAGTAAAATTTTATTATATTTATAAATATTTTAGTTTTTTTTCTTATATTTGAAAAGTGTCCAAAACATAATTAAAATTATGGCCAAATATCCCTAAATAACTTTGTTAATTGCCTTGTGATTTGGAGTAATAATTATTCGGCCTACATCATCATGAACTATTCGAGATAACGACTATTAAAAAATTATGAAAAAAAAAACAAATTAAATAAAGAATTAACCAAATTCATTGGAGAAAAAGAAGTCTCCTTAATGAAGAATTTGTCAAATATTGATTTAACATATTTTTACATAGTTCAAATAATGGAAATTTGTGTAGTCGATTTCGAGGTTTGAAGTTTGATGTTTCTACCTCATTTGTTATTAAAAATGAAAATATTTATAATATTCTCATAACAAAAAATAAAAAATAAACTTGTATGACTCATTTAGTAATATATTTCGGATTTAATTGTCTAAATAACCAATACTTGTATTTGAATTTTTGGTTGTTAATATATTTTCTTGTCAGTTGATCTAGGTTAACTCTGACTACATTAATCATTAATTGAAGTAATATTCATAATTAAATACTTTAATTTAATTACTAAAAAGAATTAAATTAGTATAAATTAAGTAAAATAAGAAAATTTAATATCGAATATTTAAAAACAATATAAAATTTTAACTATGAATATATTTTTTTATAATTTAATAATTTTTATTAATATATTTATATTTAATAATTAATAAATTATAAATGTATTGATAATGATCAATATTAATTAGAGCTCCTTTCAAATATAGTAAAAGGAATCAAAATATTTACAAATATAGCAAAATTTCATTGTCTATCACGGTCTATCGCAGATAAACTGTGTATTTTGCTATTAGTTGTAAATATTTTCAGCAGTATTGTCATTTAAGATAATTTCTCTATTAACTAATTAATTCATTAATTCAGTTATATTTATGTTATTTATCTTTTATATATAAAAATCTTACCTATATGAAGCTCTATTATATTTATTTTGCAAAGGTATTGAATTGCAATAAAACGAATAAAGGTACAATCAGTACACAAACATAACTAAAGGAATTAAGAGAGGAAGGACAACAAAAACGGAATCAAATACAAACGAAAAGACACACGACACAAGAAAAAATTCTTGAAGAGATAAGTCCGCCTAATCCACTCGATAAAAGTCTCAAACCACTAAAAAAATCTCACTATACCCACATATAATAATGATGTGAAACATACAATAATATTTGGAGATCAACTAAATTAAGTGGTTGTTGAAAAAATCATGGGGCTAAAATTCAACAAAATTAATAATTGTCATTTTTATATTAGCATTTGAACAATTTTATCCTAACTATTCCATGAATGTATAATACCAAGCCATGTCAACCGACGAAAAAAAGAAAAAACAGATTAATTAACTATCTAATTTATCTTTAAGTTTACATATTAAAAATTTGGGACATGTGAGACTTATTTTAAAAGTTAATTGTCTTTTATATAAGTTTTTAAAATTGCATCGAATAATAAAATTTCATAATTGATTTATGCCATTATTTTTATTGAAATTTAAATAGCATTTATGTTATTAAATTTGAATGAACCAGTGTTAATCAATTATTTTTTATAATGAAGGAAATAGCTTTAAAATCCTGTTTTTATTTCTCACAAGGACTAAGATATAAATAAATAAATAAATAACATAAAATTATTATCAAATAGTCGAAAGTGGCAAGAGGTTCGAATCTCTCATCCCTAATTAGTTGAAATGTATGTTTGAATACATCACGATGTGTCATGCATGTAAGAGAACTCTTGCTCTTATTACCAACGATTTTAGTGTTTTGAAGTGTTCCTCGTGTAGAGCTTAGAACAACGATTCCAACAAAATTTAAATCACTCAAATTAGAGCTCAAACGAAGATGTGCCAAAACAAGGTAAATAGAGAAATTTCGAGAAGTGGCTTATTTTTTTATTTTATTTCATTTGTTTTAATCAAAGTGAACAAATTGAAATGTGTTACTTTGAGCAATCCAGGAGAGACATATGGTAGGCTTTTGAGCTTGGTTGGGTTTTAAAAGAAAATAATTTTTAAAATATTATTATATTATATTAGTATCAAACAGCTAGTTGAATTTAAAAATTATTATAATAATAATAAATTCAACACATGTTACTTTTAATCTCAACCATTCAATTTTCTTTATAAAGATCTAAAAGCTTATTTCTCTCTTTTTAAATTCATCTTCTTCTCCAAATTTTCATAACAATTACACATTATTTTCAATCTTCCATAAAACACAAAGCCTCCATTGTTGCTCTCTCTAAGCTTCAATTTTCTTATTTTCATCTAATTCTTGAGAGAGATTTAGAGTGTGTTTGGAATACATTTTCAAGTGTTTAATTTTAAAAATAAGTTATTTTAGAAAGAAAAAAAATGGAGTATTTGGCAACCACTAAAAGCGAATTTTAAAGTGTATTCTAAACAGTTTTTATCAAAAGAGTTTAAATAAAAATGAGTTTTTTGATAAACACTTTTTTCTTAAGTCAATCCAAACGGGTCATTATTATATGGTGATGATAGATTTTTGTTGAGTGCTACAATTTGTAAATCTACTTCTTGAGAGAGTTTTCTCATCTTGTTCTTTATTTTCAATTCTATTGTAAAGGTTGCTTTTGATCTCTAAAAAAAGAGTGGTTGTAACAATTTAGTCCTCAACCATGGAAAGGATTGAGTTTGTACTTGTGCCCGGGAAAAAAAAACATTATAGCAATTCAACTCTAAGCTGTAAAAAGAATCAAGTTTGAGAGACATACCCAAGAGGAGCTTAAAAAGTGGATATAGATCGGGTTGTGTTAAATCACTATATAAGATGACGATGTCAATTTCTCTTTCCCTTTCCTAATTTATTTTTGCAATTAACTATTAACTTTGTTATTTCATTGCATGAAGGTAACTGCAATTTTTAATTCTTAAATCAATTGTTCATTTTTTTTTTAATTTTGATTTGGTAGTTCTTAAAATTCCATATCATTTACCAATCTTACTATTAGAATTAAACAGGGTGTTTAAAAGTGTTAGTTTTAATTTATTGACTACTCTTAATTGAATTTATTTGCATGAAATAATTATTTAAATTAGTTGCTAACAAAAAACTTATTGATTTACTTCATTCAGCCTTTTAAGTTAGTTTCAATAAACCATATTCAGTCCCATGTCATATTATCCTACATTAACCAATCCTTGAATAATTGTACCAATCCTTGAATAATTGTGTTTGTGTTTGTGTGTGGCTAACTCTTTGAAGGAGCCAATATCTAAATTGCTCACATTTTATTAAGTAGAGTTGACTTTTGTAGACTCCCTAGAATTGGGGTACTTTGTTTGATTGGTTGACATGAGATGTGAGATGTATATCCTCATCACATGAGATGAGAGAGATGAGTATATGACAAGCAAGATGAAATGAGCTTTGAATTTTCTTTTTCTTTGGCCTTAAATGAGACCTCAAATCATGCTCCATTTTCATACATATATATAACCCCTACAACTTAGCTACTAAATTATACATAGAACTTATCTGCCATTCTTACAAAATAAATAAATAAATAAACTAATAAAGAAAGACAAATATTTATGTGTATCTTACGTTGCACTCATCTTTATACCGTTCATTCAAGTACCCAATTATATGTTGTCATGTGACAAACCTTTATATATATATATATATATATATATATATATTAAGAGATTGCATAGAGATGAGTGTAATCTCAATTGCAACAATGTATCACTTTCAAATTTTGGCTAATTAGAGTAATGGGTAGTTAACTTTGTATCTAATCACATTCATTTGTGAGAAAAAAAATATATTGTCCAAACTTTAAAGACTAAAAAGATAATTTACTTTTTAGTTTTTATTTATTTATTTATTTATTTGTTTGTTTGTTTAATCTCACGGGACAATTCGCCTGGTTCTACAACATCTGAGTGTCAAAGAAACTTGCAAGATGATGTTAAATCATAGGTAGGTGGCTTATCCTGTATGGAATTCATGACTTCTTAGCCATGTACAAGGTCACATCCTATATTTACCACTAGACCAATCTATGATGGTTATTAACCATGTACAAGGTCACATCCTATATTTACCACTAGACCAATCTATGATGGTTATTTTTTAATTTTTCTAATAGTGAAAAATGAAATAAAATTAAAATACAATTATGATGTTTGTGTAAACTTTTCATTATAAGAAATATTAGTTAACAATTATTCTAGACGGGTCTTTTTTTAGGAAAACTATTCTTAGATGAGTTATAATTATAGAGGGAAAACACTCTAGAAAATTACAACCATATTGTCAATTTTAATTTATGTATTTTTAATAAATTTTGAATTTAACTTTAAATGATTAAATTAAAAATTTATTATTGAAACTAAAAGAACTAAAATGAAAGTAGAGACTATAATCCAAAATACGTAAGATAAAAATAATATTTTATTATTTTATTATTTTATTATTATTATTATTTTGGCATCATTTATGAATTATTACTTTGGAAAAGAGAATTGTACAAAGCCACACATGCAAGAAATGAGGGTAGTGCATTGTATTGGGAAGTAATCAGAGATGTACTTCCATGCTGTCCCATGTTTTTAAAAAATTCAAAGCACTTCTCAATATCCAAATGTTTTCTCTTTCAAAAGAAAAAAAAAAAATCAAAATATTTTCAAATAAATTATTTCACTGCCTAAGTTTGTGAAAGTAAACTCAATTAAAAAAAAAAAAGAAAAAAAAGAAAAAACCACAAACTGAGACTTATATTTTAAAAGGAGGCTTTTTTTTTTTTCATTTTAATTGAGACTTTGTTTATATTTATGAGACAACTCGTATCTTATTCATCTTTACTAATTTTTACAAATAATAAACCACAAGTTGAATCTAGGTAGCACAAATATACAATAAAATAAATATTATAATATTTTAACTAGTTGAACTATTGTTTTAACCTCTAAGTATACTTTAACAATGTAATACTTTGAAAGTTGTACCATCTTGATGTGTTATAAATTTTTGGAATCTTCACTTCTCTTGTATTTGATGTAATATTATAAAAAATAGCTTCAAAACAATAAAATCAAATAAAAAAGACCTAGGGAAATTATTTTTCAAATACTAGTTTTTTTTCTTCACATAAGCTAATTTAGGAAAAGCTAAGTGATAGTCACCTTTTTGGGCGTCGTTTAATTCCCAAGAAAACTATTGATCAAATAAATTTGTAAAACGCCGAACATCACTAACTATACTACAAGGTCGCCATATAGGTGGCAAGATTGGGTCTGTCTCCTCAAGAAATCTAGGATGACTTTAGCTTTTTCTTGGATTCAAAGGTTGTCACAAGGGAGGGTTTGTGTCTTGTATTGTAGGGAATGTAAATACTCAAATTTAGAGTGCATGAATGGAAAGCGGGAATTGAAATGAACTTAATTGATTAAAAGATCTAGCCTAGGATTCAGAATCCACCCATTTGTTTGGTTGATCATAGAACATCTAAAAACATGCAATGCTTGTCAATTTTATCCTTAGCCCATGTATTCAAAAAGACCCAATAATATATGCGCCCTAATATGTTGATCAATTTCCTAAACAATCTAGATGCTCAACTAATTGGGTTTGGTAGCGTCTATATTAATTAAACATCCGCATTAAGAAAGGTAGTCAAGCTAAGTCGTTAGAATAACGAAATAGCCCACGTTACTATTGATTGGTTCTTGAAAGTGATTAAACATGCAAATGTTGTGAAGGAATTATTTAGAACAAACTACAATCAACCCCATAGCATGCTTTAATCCTGTTGCCCTTAAAAAAGATGAAATACAAAGAGAAACACAATAGCATTAAATGAATCAATGAGAGATGACCAATAAATCATGAGTCCAAAGCATAGACATTAATTTCTCATTCAAGAACAGTAAATAATTAACAAGATATGCATTAATGAACTACATACAAAGTCTCACAACCATCCAAAGTGGGTTTCAATCTTACCCTAAGCTAGAAATTACTTACCTTAGTCACTCATAATGTGCTGAGATGAAGTCCAAACATAAAATAAATGTAAAATACAATAAGTTAAAGGTTGGGAAGAAGAAAATATAGAGAGAATGGGTGTGAAGGCTAAAAAACTGAGCATGTAATAACCTAAATTTGGAAAAATTTGCAATTAAAGCTAGTCAGAGCGCCTGGGTGCTCTCTGGCGCTCACGACTATGTCTTCCTATCAATCTCTTGAGCGCTTAGGCGCTTGCCTGATGCTTGCTCTTGAGTGCTCAGCACCTAGAGCAACGCTAGACAGCGCTGAGCACTGCACAACTGCCCCATTTTGCTTCTTTTTCTTCTCTTTTTTGATGGATGCTTTGGAACTCCTTTTGGTTTGTTTTCCCTCCGTTTCGACTTTGAGGTCAATTCTACGTCTTGTGCTCAAACCTACAAAAAGCATAGGAAATAAAGCCATAAAATCCTAGAGCCTAAAATAAGCTAGAAAAAAGTAGAACCTTTTTGGTACTATCATAAACCTACACTTTTAAATAAAGATATTATATAAATCGTCATTCCATATATTCTATTGTTTTTTTTCTTTTGGCATACTTATACCATACAATTAACATTTATAACTTTTAATGGTGTGATTTAAAGGAAAAAAAAAAAAAAGTAGTTGTTGTGAGTATAATATAATACTAAGTATTCTATATTTATATTATGTATATTGTTAATGTGTTTGATATTCATACAACCACTCTATTGATGATGTGGATTTTTGGGAAGCATATTATTTAGGTTTTTTTTTTTTCTTCTCGAAAAAAATAAGACATAAAAACAAAGACATCTACCTCAACCAAACGACAATGTCAGCTAAAAAAATTAGCCTAACAAGCAACTAAATTGTGAACGTTTTATTCATAGAATATTATGTGAAATTGTTAATATATTTTAGGGTCATTGCAAGGAATAGCACTTTTAGAACTACTAATTTAAGGGTATAGCAATATTTTTAAAGAATGACAAATATAGCAAAACCAATTACTAATAGGAGACTTCGATTATAGCTATAAATATTTTGCATTGGAGCAATATATGCTAATATTTTGAGTCTAATTGCTATATTTGTTTGCAATTGTCGTTTGCGGGTGCTTTAAATACGCATATGATATATACTGTTTTCAATTTTATATGTGTTTCAACCATGTACTATGTACATCATTTTCAAATTTATATGTATTTTCATTTAAAAAAAAAAGAATTCAAATGTGAGATAAGGAAGTTAAGTATATGCTTTTTTTTTTCCAAATCGTAAAATGGGTAAAAGAAAGTGTTGTTTTCTTTTAACAATACGTTGATTTTTAGCCAATGGTTATTTTTTCATTTTTTTTCAAAAGTTCAATGTAAGTCATATATCCAATGATATAATTAGATTTGTTTTTTTCACAGTTTAAGTTTTTGGATCAACTGATGATTTAAGATAGTATCAGAGTAAATTGGTTTAGGATGCCCTAGATTCATACCCGTTAAATGTTGAAGAATATTAAACAAATCTTTCAGTTTGTTTGAGAGTTTGGCAGTTGAGCAAGGTTGAGTAAATATCAATATATGTGAGGGGTATGATGGAAAGGGAAAATTATTTACAACTTCTCTTTAAAATATAGTAGCTAAAAAGTTAAATAATGAAATATTTTAGTGATTTTTCATTTTAATTTTTTTCTTTTAGCTATTCTTCACATTTCCCCTAACATATTCATGTCAATAGCCCAAAGATGTAGCCCATCAAATGACAAAGCCCAAAAGTAGAACTTTGGTGTAGGGCTCAACCTATTATATTGGTATTGATACTAGTAACTCTAAATTATGCACCATTTTATAGATGGTGAATTATTATCTCATTTTTCATGTATTAGCTTTTTTTAATAAGATATATATAGTACATCTTTTAAAAAAAGGGTAGTCAAACAATTAACAAATTATTCCTATTAAAATATAAAGACCTTAGCTTGGTGGTTCATATAACTAAAAAAGAAATTATGGATAAATATTTTTATTTATCGATAAAAGAAGATACTCCTTCTATGTAAAAAGTTATTTAGGACATAGTTAGTATCATGTAGCTGACAGCTTTAGTATTGTTAGATGTACGAAAGAAAAATAATGAATCATTGTCACACTCTAAATTCAAAAGTTTAAAAGTGGGCAATAGCAACTATATTAAATAAAACATTTTCTATGTAGGCATACTTAAATAAAGAGTGTACTCTCTTCAAATGAACATTGAGTTTGCACTAATCTTCAAATCTAGAACTTTATCATATCAATTAAGAATACGAAGCTAGAGAAAATCTAGAACTTTGTCATATCAATTAAGAATATGAAGCTAGAGAAACTTTGGTTTCTTTTATATTGCATGTGAGTATGGAAATGACATGTAGTTTAATGGAGATGATAAAAAAACACATATGTAAGTTTGTTGATTAATTATTCGAGGAGGTCATCACAATGTTATTGGTAGTTTTACATCACTTGGTATAGTACTTCAAATTTATATCAAATCATTGTTATGAGTATGTAAATTTTCGAATCTACATCCAACGATTATTGAGAGATGGAGGCCTCAATAAATAATATTTCGAATAATTTGCTCCAACAATCTTAATATACCCAAAATATTGATGGGTTATTTAAGAACCCATTAAACCTATGGTTGCTAAATACTTACATTAGCACTTTTCTAAACCTACTTCAATCATGGTTTCTACTCCATTCTTTCAAAATGAATCTTTGGTTTGAGAACAACTCCAAGGACAAACCCTTTATTTTAGTGGCTAAAATGTATGGCTGGAATTCACTTATCCGTTTGACATGATAGGAAAAGGGTTATTTAGGTCATTTAGTGTTGAATTTTGTATAACTCCTAAAGATAGTTTTTTTTTTTTTTTTTAAAAAAAAAAAAAAAAAATCTATTAGCATTTTTAATATAAAATTTAAAAATGATGCTTTCAGATATAGTGAAATGAGTTGAATACAATGAGAACTAAAATGAAATGGAGCTCAAATACAACGAAAGATGCCTATCAATGTCTATTGCCGATAAACAGTGATATTTTGTTATATTTGAAAATATTTCTAGCAGTTTTGTCATTTACAACAATTACCTTTCTAAACATATGTTTCCATTAAAAAGTCTTGTTATTATACCATCAAAAGTAAGAGCTAAAATAAAGTGAAGTTCAAAGGACCAAAATAATATTTTAACTGTATTTGTATTTTTTTTTTTTTTTTTTTTTGGAAAGTAGATGATAATTATTTCATCCCGATCACAAGTTTTTTAAGGATTACAAAAATGAAAAAGAGAGTGAAAAGGGAAGTATTATACTCTCTTGAATGATGACTGCAAACTAACTTGAAGAAGCTTTGGCTAAGAGAATGTAATGATTGAATTATTGAGACCCAAAAGCTAATTCAAGTTGCGGTAAAACACACTAATTAATATCTCAAAAGTTTGATAATTTAATTCTTTATTTCAACGATGGTTGAATTAAAAAAATAATTAATAATAATAAATTGTTGATGAGATGAACAATATTGAGCAAGATTAGAGTAATTTTAATTTAACAAACATTTTACCTTGTATTAGAACTAGAGATGTGTCGACGAGAAGAAGCTCCCAATTTCATTTTCCATCTCAAAGAAATTCCACGTTTAATTTCGGGGTGATTGAGTTCCTACAACTTTTTCTTGTTTGGTTTTTTTCTAAAAAAATAATTAATTTAAATAACTAGTATTGAAAAGTTTTAAGTAAATGATTAATTTTCTCATTGTTTTTTATATCATTCTTTGACATAAACAATTCAAATTTAGAGAAAAATTAGGGATGTTTACCGATATAGCCAAAATATTTATAAATATGGAAAATTTTTACTGTCTATTGCGGTCTATCGCTGATAGACATTGATTTTTTTTCTATATTTGTAAATATTTTCAACCATTTTGTAATTTAAAATAATTTTTCGAAAAAATCAGACAACTTTTTTAGTAAAAGAAAATAATTGCTTATCAAATTATTATATATAGTCTAAATTTAAATGTTTAATTCAAATATGTTATTATTTTGACCATTAAACAACAAAAGTTGCAATCTAAATAGTTTTGTATATAATAATTTTCAAAAAAAATATTTATAAAATAATAATAACAATAGTAACACCCTAACAATAATTATTATAATAAAATTAAAAGTGTCAAACAGGTTGAGGACGTGGATGAGGAATAGATTCCCTTGTCCTCACCGCTATTTAGCTTCCAGAGAATTTTTTTCTCCCACTCCCTACTTAAACGAGAAATCTGTTCAAAAGAAAATGAACATTTCTAATTAAAACTTAAGTTTGACTTTTTATTATTAGTTTTTGAAAATTAAGCTTATAGACAATATCTCTACTTACGTTTCGCTATTTTACATTATCCATTTTTGCCATTATTTAAAAAAATCAAATCTTTACTCGATACAAGAGGGAGGATTTCATGTCCAAGCTATTCCCACATACACAATGAGTTGTTGTTTACTCTTTAAAAAGATTGTCCGTTAAAATGACTAGAGCAATCGTATAATTTTAGTGGACTTTGACAAATAAATTTGAGGAGATACATCGGAAAAGATAGGAGAAGATGTGTCCAAAGTTCTTAATCAAGTAGATGATGTTCCTACACAATCCATTGCCCAAAATCTTTTGAATTTCTCCATATCAACTTCGACCATATTCAATCCATGAATAAGCATATGAGACAACAAAATCATTTTAACTTTTTACCATATAACTCAATTGAAATATGACATTAATTTTTCTTTTAATTTTATTTTGGTTAACTTTAGACCCTCAAATTGGAAGAGCTTAAAGAGCTAAGAACCAATCTAAATAACCATGCAATACTATGCTATAATCACTCACTTAAACTTAACTAAAAAGATGTTCACAAGGTGGGATGGGGGCGGGGATGGAAAGCTCTCTCCATCCTCATCTCAGTTGTGCCTATCTCAATCTTTATCACTGCGAAAGTCTCTATTTATTATTGTGGGGATCGAGGTCTCTGTGGGAGAAATTTTTTGTTTGTTTTTTTTTTTTTAAAAAAAAGTTTATTCATTTTCTTTAACAATTTTAATTTATTCTTTCGACTAAATAAAATTCTCTCTTTTTTTTATGTTAAATGGATCATTTTCAATCGGGGTGTTCACTAAAACCGCCTAGACCTGAACCGATTGCAAAACTAAACCAAAATTGAACTATTTGCTCACTAAAAAAACTAAATCTTGATGTGTAGTTCTGTTTAGTGTAATTCTAAAACTGAATTATGTGGTTTGATTTGGCTTAAAAATCAAAAACCGAAATCAAACTGAAACTAAACACATTAACTCAATTAATTCAAAAAATAATATATATATATATAACGATTTTCTAAAAGAATTTTGAACTTTCCTAATTCGGCTGCTCCTCAAAGTCTACACACAGCACACAAACGAACCAAACGAGTCTTCTCCGACTCTCCTACTAGACGCCACCTTTAAATGGCAGACACTCCAGCCTCGAACTGGCTCCTCATTGCCAGATGGCTGACGCTCTAACTCCAGCTAGACGTTTTGATTGCCTCCAGCTCTGCTAGAAGTTTCGATTTCCTCTAGCTCTGGCCAAACGCCACCCTCAACTCCGACTAGCTCCGTCTACCAAATGATATGGTTTGGTTTAATTTAATGCATTTCCAAAACCGAATCAAACTAAATCGTAAACACCTCTAATTTTCAATACAATTTGGATTTAGATAAAACATTATAAATATTTTTAGTCAAAACAACAATATTTCATATGCATAGAAAATATAATTAAAATTTTTAATTTTCTTAATTTTTTAAAATTTAAATTTAAATATTGCAATATCATATTCTAATCTATATAAACTATCAGCTAATTAAATCATATAAACTCTCACAATAAACATCTTACTTAAGTGTCATTGGTAATACGTACTGCATATTTTAAACACTTAAAAAAAAGTGATGCATCAAATTTTACAATAATGTCCTAGTTTTTTGAAGTACCATATGTAGAAATAAAACCATCTTACCATAATGCATGATTTAATCGGATAATGTTTGAATTATTGTATGATCCAAATTAAACATGAAATTAGTTAATTACTCCATATATAAAATATGATCCAAACCCTTCTTGTAATAAAGGGATAGTTTGTTTTTTTTTTTGTTTTTTTTTTT
>QLSR01000224.1:2837056-2883027 GCA_031780015.1 Citrullus colocynthis | reverse complement strand
CCCCCCCCCCCCCCCCCCCCACCAAATTATATTAGATATATCAATAATTATATTAGATATATGAATAAAAACTTAGAAGAGATATATATTTTTTCTTTTATACAAGAGGCTAACAAATCAAAGGGTTGTTTTCAAATATTAGAAAATGAACAAAAATATTTACAAGTATAGCAAAATTTTACCGTCTATTTGTGATAGATCGCGATAAACTACTATCTGTGTCATAATAGACACATATGGTAATCTATCACAATTTACCGCAAATAGACTATATATTTTGCTATTATTTTTAAATATTTTAAATAGTTTTGTTATTTAAAATAATTTTCTTTAATCAAAGGGGAAGCACTACAATTTTTACTCTTTTATGATAGTAGAAGCAATTGTTCTATTTTTCCTCTTACTGGATTAGAAATGATATCTGATAGGCTAGTTGTCTCATATCAAAGCTGATTAAAAATAAAAGATATGTTATATAATAAGATTTTAAAAGATATATTGCAAGAAAAAATACTACAAAATTCTTAACCAATTTAAACACATGCCTAATGTGTGATTTATAAATTAAATAAGCTTTTTGAAACTATATATTATACAAATAATATATGTCCAATTCAATGAAGGAACAAAGAAGATGGGTTTGCAACTTTGCATCTCAAATCGAGTGAACTGCTTTTAATGACCGTCAAAATTCTTCTAGTAGATAAATAAAAAATTCAACACTAAGTCAACGTCCCATCCGAAATGTTGACCACGCAAACTCAATTTCAACTAAAATTTTGGTTTCTTTCTTTTCCTTTTCTATTTTGTAGAGAGAATTTGGCGTCACTTTCTAAGAGGTAAAAACTAATAAAGAGGGTATATATTTTTACTTAAAATTACAAACTTGGACCTTATGATACCAACTTGTCACGCTCCCTCTCAAGTTACCCTTTTACCCTAGAAAAGGATGTGAGGAGAGGACAGACATTGACCCTTTGTACGATATCTACTGTTAAACTGTACTCCTCTTGGCTCCTAAGCTTAAACACCTGATAAACAGTTACCTATCAAATAAAACATCCACACAATCATGTAACCCTGTTTGCCTAGAGTACCTATAGATAGTTTATAACATTTCTCACACAAAACAACACCACAGTAGCTAGTTTACACTCTAAACACATCAATATTACTTCATAGTACTTATACTATTCACAGAAAATTAGACTTTAGTCCCTAATATTTTAAAAGGTAAGATTTAAATCCTATGATTTGATAAACCTATTAATATTCATTATAGTTTGATAAAATTCAGTTAAATAATTTATAAAACCAAATGAACAGAATTCTAATTATAAGAATTCTAAATTATAAGGACTAAATTCTATCTATTTCCAAATTATTAGAATTAAATTTGCAATTTAACCTATATTTTTAATGATGAATTTATAAATATGGTCGTTTAATAACAAATTTTGTTTTTGGGTAATGTGTTTATAAGCCTTTAACTTTTTATTTTAAAAAAATAAAAATTAAATAATTATCGAATATAATTAATTTAAACTTTTAGATTTGTACAAATAAGTCCCTAAATCACTAACCTCAAAAAATGAATTACATCCAATTAATAGGCTATGCTTACATTGACAAAACAATGAAAGTTTAGTGCCTTTACTACACATAAAAATTAATTGTATGTGTAATAGATTCGTCAATTTAAAAAAAAAAAAAAGGTTGAAAATACTAGAGATTTACTATACACAAAATTAAAGGTTCATGAACCTATTAAACACAAATATGAAAAATTCATAGATTAAATAAATATAATCCTAGACTAAATAAGTAATTTACCTATTTTCAAGTGTATTGATAGACAGTGATAAACACTGACAAACTACTGTTATCTATCACTGTCTATTAGTGATAGACACTAATAGATGCCTATCAGAGTTTATCACGAACAGACAGTGATATTTTATTATATTTATAAATATTTTCGATAACTTTTCCAATTAAAACTATTGTCGTAATATCTTGACAATAAATCATTTTATATTTAAACTGTATAAGTTTGCTCGACTAAAACCACTCACAATAATATTTTTTAGTGGTGTTAGGCCAACACTGTTTGCTAAAATGTTTGAAGTTAAAAATGCTTCACTAAGAATCACTTATCTAAAATTTGTATGAATAATTTTCCAAAAAATTGTTCTTCTTACCATGTAGTATATTTTTGAATTTTGAATAGCAGTTCTAGTTTTGCAGTACAATAATTACATTAATAGAAGATCAAAGCTCCTAAAAAAAAAAGAAAATATACGTGGAATTACCTCTAAACTAAATTTACTTTAGCTTTTTTTTTTTTTTTTTGGTATTTATGAAACTCGAGT
The DNA here is from genome assembly GCA_031780015.1 of Citrullus colocynthis. NCBI lineage: Eukaryota > Viridiplantae > Streptophyta > Magnoliopsida > Cucurbitales > Cucurbitaceae > Citrullus > Citrullus colocynthis. The sequence goes on along the minus strand of QLSR01000224.1, from coordinate 2,880,655 downwards.
TTCTATGAAAAAACCTATAGATTTCAACACATTCGACATACTCTTTCAACCATTACAATAAGTTGGAAACAATTACATTTTTGTCTCTAAATTTTGTGTATAATTTCTATTTGGCCTCTAAGTTTCAAACCGTTACATTTTTAGTACTTAAGTTTTTATTTGGTTTTAATTTAATCCCTAGATTTCAAACCTGGCAATTTTATCATTGAGATTTGAGTTTTCTTTAAATTTGGTTCATAGTTTTCAAGATTTGCGCTTTTAACCTCAAAGTTTTCACTAAATACTCATTGTTTGTCTTTAATGTTAATATCTATTACTTAATTGAAAAAGAATTATAATTAATTAAATTTCACAATTTTTCATCAACATTAAAATTAAATTTTAATTTTAATTTAAAATTTCACTTCACACTTAGTTTCAATTGACTAATAAACATTAACACAAAAGATTAAAAGTGAGTATTCAATAAAAAAATCAAATATTAAAAGTGTAAATTTCAAAACCTAGAAACCAAATTGAAACAAAACTCAAATGTCAAGGGTAAAATTTAGAATTTGAAACCTATGTACTAGAATTGAAATCAAACTCAAAATTCAAGAATTAAAAGTGTAACATTTTGAAATCTAGGGACCAAATAGAAACTAAATCCAAAATCTACCAACCAAAAAAGTTCTTTTTCTAATAAATTCCAATATAATATATATTCTAAAAATGTTTGAATACTACTTTGGTCCCTATACTTTTGACTTTGGTTCATATACTTTCAAAAAGTTCATTTTAGTCCCTGTACTTTGAACTTTAATTCATTTTGATTCCTATAATCATAAAAGTTTTAGTTTAGTTTTTGTACTTTTAATTTTGGTTCAATTTGGTCCTCATACTTTTAAAAAAATGACTATTATGGACCTTTCATTTTCATTTTTAAGGGATCAAAGTAGCCACTTTTGAAAGTTTAAGGACAAAAATGAATTAAAGTTGAAAGTAGAAGGAACTAAAATAAACATTTTGAAAATTTAAGAATCGAAATAAACCAAAATTAAAAATAAAAGAATTAAAATAATATTTAAACCTTCTAAAGAAAATCATCTAAATAATTAAGTTCATAAATGAGTATAACAACAACAGAGTGGATGGGGGCGGCTCCCTTTCGTACTTTTTTTTTGTTTTTTAAATAATAATAATAATAATTGGAAGAGAAAAAAAAAAAGGGCAGAAAGGGAGTTAGCGACATGAAAACAATAAATAAATGCATTTGGGAAAATTGTTTTAAATGAAAATAAGCACGTGATTTATGCGCGCATGACATTGGATTGTTTTCATTGGAGACGCTGTCCGGTATCCGAGTTAGGTGAACGTAACTTCCCCTCTACTCCCTACCTCTATTTATAGGTCTATAGGAGAGTCGTCTGGTCCACTAACTCTTTGACTTAGTATGAACGATTCAACTTTATTTGTCGATGAACTTCAAATTTTTCTTTATCTCTACTTTTTATATTTATCGAGTAATTTCATCTTCACCTCTTAATCTACATTTTACAATTTTTGAAAAATTTCATCTTACAACTCTACGTCACAAACACAATTTAAAGCATTTTAAGCTTGGTATCCTAGCTTAGTTGTGTGAGTGCTATAATGTTATGAGAGAATGCTCTTGTAATTTGGGTCGATGAGAAATTTTTTGTGCGATTTGTAATAATTTTTCATACTGTAAAACTTTTTTTTTCCATAATTTTTTATCTGACTAGGAGTTTTTCTATATTAATTATTGCGTTCCTAGTTTTATTATTTTCTTTTAATTTTTCTGTCATTTTTATGTTTATTCCTGCAATAGTAGTGAGAAGTTTTCTCCTAACAATTTTTTTTTTGGTAAATTTATCGTTGTTGTTAAGAAGCTTTCAAATGATGAAAGAAAATAAAGAATGGTTGCATCAAAGTTTCCAACAATCTCCTCTTGTGGAGGGTCAGATATTTGAAGAGAGATCTAGAATAATATGTATTGACATCAAGTTCTTCTAAATGCTCAAAGGCCCATTGAATGAAATAGGAAACTTGCAAAATAAAGATTGAAAGTCTTAAAGTATTAGAGGAAGAGAGAGAAATTAATGGGTATTCGAAATCCCGTCTGATAACGTTTATGTTTCTATTTTTTGTTTTTTGTTTTTGATTTTTGATTTTTGATTTATATTTTATATATAAATGAGTTATATAATATAAAGATACATAATATGCATCAAAAACGTATTCAAAAAATTATTAAAAACTTATGTTATCTAATAGAAATACGTCTTAATGCAAAATTAACAACAATAATAAAATTGTTTCTATCCTTCAAATATTTCCCAAATTTGACATGCAATAATATTATCTCCCCTTGAATAGTTTGCTTTAAATAATGTCAACTTATATCCAACTCAATTATATTGTTATGTAAATAATGGGGTAATTGTTTTAAATGACAAATATGTTGGAAATATTTTCAAATATAGCAAAATTTCACAGTATATCAGTGATAGACACTAATAGACTACTATTATCTATCACTGTCTGATATGAATTACCTAGGGGGTCAAAGTAATTATTTATATTTTCGTTATTAATTTAAATATAGTTTTATTATTTCCAATTTTATCATTTCTAAAACATATTAAATAAGGGCAATTTTGTCATTTTATTAAATATATTATGTGACACACATTAGAGTTTTGAGAGGTTTTATAAAACCTCACCATTAAGTTCTAAAAAAAGAGGTTTTGGCTTTTGAATTTTGGGAATGATAAGTTTCTATTAGATTTATTTTCTTTAAATTTAGTGTTGGGTTTGTTTGCTCATGTTTATTTGTTTTAAGTTTGGATTGAAGGCAAACTTTGCTTGTTGGATTAATTGGATTGAGTGAAAACTTAAGTTTATTTTGAGAAATATGAGTTATGATTTGTGTTGCTGTTGTTGTTAATTTTTTTTTTTTTTTTTTTTTTTATTGTTTTGAATATTTGTTAAGAAACGTGAGTCAATAATTTTTGTGTTGTTTTGGTTGTAGTTTTGAATGTTAGTTGAGAGTTGTGAGTTAATGATTTTTGTGTTGTTGTTTTGAATTTGAGTTGAGAATTGTGATTTAATGATTTTTGTATTGTTATATATATATTGTTGTTTTAAATGTGTTAAAGAAATATGAGTTTTCGATTTTTTGTATCGTTATTTTGAATGTGTGTTGTTTTTTAATGAATGAACGTGTTTGGATGTATATGAGTTGAGAAATGTTATTTTTCTTGCTGTTTAAGAGATGTAATTTAATTTTAATTGTTTTAATTATAATCTAAATTTCGTTTGTATTATTTGTTTCTTCAAAGAATGAATATTGTGTCCATGACTACGCTAGCAAACAAACTCAAGTGTTTTTATGTCAATGTTATTTCATTCAAATTTAAGAATTTTTTTTTTTTTTATTATTTTTTTAAAATCAAGACTAAAATGTTTTGTTTCTTTTAGTTAATATATGTTCTTTGTTTTTATTTCGTCATGGAACAATATAAGTTGTAAGAATGTTTAAGCCTATTTAAATGAAATTTGGTTATTTCTTTCTTTTTAAATATTTTTTCTATACATATTGTGTTTAAATGATTTGGAAGGATATTCAGGTACAATTGAAGGTAAGAGAAATAAACTATATTTAAAATAAAAAATAAAAAATAAATGTGTCAATGCCTACAGATGGCATTGGGAAAGATCACCGTCGATGCCAATAAATGGCATCGCGTAGGTGCATTTTGCCGACACCACTCTATTGGTGTCGATAAAACTTGTGGTTAAGAACCCATTTGATTGGTGTCGGCATAGACAATTTATGTTGACGCCAACTAAACAAGCGTTGAGATAGGTCCATAAGGTCTCCCCATGGACCTATCTCGATAGTTTTTTCCAACACTTATTTGGCATCGGCAAAGACTTTTACTTATGAAAAGACGAGCTTTCCTAACGATTTTAGGTATTGGTGGAAGGTCAATTTTTTATAGTGTTTCTTGGATATATGGTTGGGCACCGCCTTGACAATAGGGAAATATATATAAAAAGAAACAAAAGCAAAACAAGAGAAACCAATTTTATAATTTTTTGAATTTAACCTCATTTTTAAAAAACGTTTTTTAAAATTTAGAAACAATAAATGAAAATAATTATCAAACAAGTTTGTTTCTTAAAAAATGAGAAACATAAACAGAAAACAAGAAAAATGATCATTATCAAATGACCCAAGTTTTTCATTGTGTTTCTACTTCCCTTGCATTCCCACATTGCAAGAAGTTTTTTTTTTTTTTTTTTTAATAAAATAATTCAAAGATAGAGGATTGAACCTCCGACTTTTAGAGACAAAGCGCGTACCAATGTTAACGAGCTAAGTTAACTTTGACCACGTTGCATGAAGTTGGTTTAGTTCAAGTGCATTTTTGCATCTTCAACAGTCCCATCTATTAATGATGCTTATTCTTTGGAGAATATTAATTACACGTAGGGAGCACCAATAAAAGGTTTATCACATTTTTGTATTCTCCTAATTTTTAGATGCAACTTATCAAATCCATCGAATTTTTTAGGAAAAAAAACTAATTTTGAAAAGGTACAATTAATTGGATTTTCCAAATCCACGTAATTGAAAAACTACTTTTATTAAAATTGATTTATATAATCAACTTTATATGCGTGACTAAAGAAAAAATAGCTCAACCATACGAATGTATTCAGCAATCGATAGGTTTATGGTTCGTATTTTTTTATAGGAATGTTGATAAGTTGGACGATGTTGGTTTTAGGCTTAAAATCGATATCGGTCACCCATCCATCTTAATTCCCATCCTAGCAAATTTTCCATTTAGTTTCATGGGGATCGAGTTCCTGCAGAAAAAATATTCCATCTTACTTTTAATATTATTCTTTTTTACCAAATATTCATTCATTTTCAACCAAATAATTTTTCAAAATCTTAAACTCCTTGAATGGAGTATTTTTAAGATAATTTTTATTTAAATAAAGCATTATAAAATTTTCAAATAAAAATAATAATTATTTATGTACAAATATATAATTAAAATATTAAATCTCCATAACGTTTAAAAGTTATAAAAAAAAAATATATTACATCATTATAGGTTTTTAAACTTAAATATTACAATATTCATGATCTAGAGGCAAGAGCGTTCATTTTAGGATTATATATACATATAAATGGGCAAGGTGGAGCTGAGATGAAGAATATAATCTTCGTCCCCATCTTCGTTTAGCCAACGAAGATAACTTTTAATTTCTCCCCACTCTCTCCAGTTTCTTTGTGTAATTGGAGATTTTGAAGAAGTTAGACACTTTAACCAGTCGATCGTACAATGACGATTGATTAATTTTGTAAGTTTGATGAATTAATGAAAAGCAAAAATTCTAAATGTAGAAGAAAAGAAAGGGGCAAAAAATTAAATAACAAAATGGAAAGGAAAAATCATTGTTACGAGGAAAAAAAAAAAATGGAAATGGTTATAAAAAAAATTGATCAAATTGAATTTTAGTTAGGTAAGTAAAGAAAAATTTTGTCTATTTCGACTAATTTTAACAGAAAATCAGAATTATATATTATTTTTTAGTTAAAAGTTAATAGCCTATAATTTTTTAACTCAACATTACATATTATCCTTATGAAAAAAAAAAATGGTAAAGTAACATATCAAAATATTAGAAAACTTAAAGTAACAATATTAAATTATTTTAAAAGGTTATTAAATGGTTAAAAAAGAATTAAATTTTTCTAAAATTTAAATTTAAGTTTTTTTTTTTTAAAAAAATTAATATGTATGTAATTTCTTGTGGAGTTGGGTCAATACTAATTTATTTTTTAGCCAACCCAAGACCCAACCCAACCCAACAAAAATAGAAAAAGTTTAACCCAACCCAACCCTCAACATTTGGGTTTGGTAGTCTCGGTAGTTTGGATTATCGGGTCTTTTAAACACCCCTAGGCTCAAGCTCAACTTTAGTCTAGGCCGAAGCCCAATCTTTGGGCCCAAAAGCAACTAGGTTCCAGCTCATGTAAGGTAGGCCCATGGAAAGGCCTCTATAAATAGAGATCTTAACTCTTCATTTGGAGGGTAATTGGAAAAGTTGATAATGAAATGTTGAAACTTTGAAAACTTGAAAATTGAAGCTTTAAAGACTTTAAGAAGCTTTTGATCAATCTCAATATTACAACCTTCTGAAGACTGAAGGTTTGATCGACCTGAAGATTGCAACTTCATGAAGATTGAGGTCTTAGGAGTTTAAATTTCGTTATGAGAGAAAGTATCAAAGGAACATATACTAGAGACTTGTACCTACTTATACTACAAATCAATACAAATTCAAAGTTTATTTCAACAAATCAAATTTTTTCGAAAATTTCGTCAAATAAATGCTAATGAATACAAAATTTTAAAAATAAACAATTAAATTTAAGATTTATTGAAAATACGATGACTAAAATTGGACAATTGATCAAAATACATAGACTAAAATTGAGCAAACTTCAAAATATAGGGACCAAAATGATAGTTTAACCTTATATTTTCTTTATAAATCTTAAAAACATAAAAATAGATAAGCTAACAAAATTGTTAAAAAAAAAAAAAAAAAAAACAAAAAGGTGAAAAACAAAAAACCAAATGCTTAACAAATTCTAATTGTTTGGGCCCCAACTTCAAGTGAATAGACTGGGCTATTATAGCCCACACTATATTGGGGCCTCTAATTATAATAGTTGGTGTTTTCAACTATTATAACCTACAATTATCTACTATTTCCTACCTCTCCTTTCTTTCCCTCTTTGTTGTTACGGTGTTTACTATTTTTTACCTAAATTAAAATAGTTTGCACCTCAAACATAGACTACTATAATCTAGACTAAGATAGTCTATACCCCATACACATACTATTATAACCTATTGAATGTTATAATTTGCATACTATAGTGACTAACTTAGTGTCCCAAATACTTCCTAAAAGATTTGAGCGATAAATTGGCATGTCTTGTCGGCTTTGATTAACTCTTTTCCCTAGCTTTTACCACTTATTCAAGGTTGGGTATGAAATTTGATAAATTTGAAATTGTGTAAAAATTTACATACTAATACATGCGTATAAATTTCATTTAATTTTAATAGTATTTTTGACGACATAAAATAAGATTTGTGTAAATTATAAGTCTAAATATTTTTTTTGGTAGATAATATGGATTATGTTTGGTATTTTTAGATTCATTCAGCTCAACAAATACTTGTGTAATAGAGAACATTATGTCAGAAACTATTTTTCCATTCTCTTATTCAAAAAGTGTAAATTCCGAAAACAATAAATTTTATTTTTTCAATGTATCCATATTCTGAATTTTAAATTTTAAAATGCATAATTATATTAAGAAAAATGTTTAAAAATATACTATTTCGTATTATAAAATTAATTAAAATTTTAAAATTAAAATATTCATTTGATAAGGTATTATAAATTATATGATATCACATACAAGTAGTTATACAAGAAATTGAACATATAAATATATAAATAAATAAATAAATAATAGTATATACTCATATTTAATAGTTTTATAGTTTTTAAAATATGTTATCAAATACATTTAAAACAATTAAGTTAAATTTATTCAATTTTAGTCTCTATAACTTTTACATGTCCAATTTTAGTTCAGGTACTTTAATAAATCATAAATTTAGTCCTTACTACTAATTTATTATAGATTTTCAATTTTTTAAAAATTTTTTATAAGTATTTTCACTGTAAACTTTGAAGACATATTCACATATTATATTTGTTTGGAAGAAAATTATTATTATTATTTAATTAATTTCAAAAAAAATTAATAAACTAAATATAAGATCTACTGTATAGGAACTAAAATTATATATTTAAAAATATAAGTGCTGATATTTAACAAATTTTAAACTACAGTATTTTAACTAAATAATTACTATTAACACTCAAAAATTTAAATTTCATTTTAAACCTATATTTGAAAACATCAAATACGAATTATTATTATTATTATTATTATTATTATGGTTTGAGACTAAATATTTGTAAATGCTTAAGAGCATATATTTGTCCTCATTATGAGAACAATTTTCTAGAAGGGTCTAATTTCTCCGATAAAACCCATTTTCCACTGCTGGAGCTGCTTACAAGTTGCTAGGGTTTATCTTCTTCCTCCTTCTATAATCTTCTATACCGTTGGAGCCGCTTCTCTATCTTTATCTTCAGGTACTCATCTCTTCCTTCTTTCCCATTTCAGATTCTTCTTCGAAATTTCTTTTTTTGTGTGGAGCTTGAATTGACTTACCCTCATTTGAAATTGAAACTGTTCTCTTCAGATCTTTTTTTTCATACTTGTTTTTCTCCATTTTGGGTTTTGAGGATAGAACGTGAAATGGCCGCAGCTCAGCTCACTGGGTCCTTAATTTCTGCGAGGAATTTGCCTTCTTTCAATGGCCTTCGTCCTTCTGCCGTGAAATTCTCTCCTTCGGTTGCCCATGTTAGAGTCGGGGGTTTGGCCAACAGATCCTTCACTGGCTTGGTCGTCAGAGCTGCTACTGTGGTTGCTCCAAAGGTTCACATCCTCCATTTTTCTAGTTCCTATTATTTTGTCTTTCTATTATAGTTTCAGACGAGGATATGTTAAACATAGTTGCGAATTTGCTATACATTTCCCTCCAAGTATAATTCAGATATATAATTTCTGGTTGTCTTGTTTTTGCTGTAATGTACTCCAATACCTACTTCTGCATTTCCTCCTTCCTGCTTCCATGTATCTAACCACTGTCCCTTTGCATTTTGTTGTCTAATTTAAACCTCCTAGGACAACCATTTGGTTTTCGAAAATTAAATCCATTTTCTCACAATTTCTTACAAAGGTTATCATCTTTCTCACCAGCTAAAATTCCAAAAACAATAATAACAAAAACCAAATGTTTACGGGTCTTAGTTGTCAAGTTTCTTGTTTGTTGATGTTATGTTTTCGATTACCCTGTATAGTTAGTTACATGATTACAATCATAGCTGAAAGCAGTTTGTATATGTTTTGAAGAATAAGTTCTCTTCCGATTACTGTGTGTAGCTGCAATTTCTGAAATAATTTGAGTTTATACGTAAAGTGCTAAAAGTTTATGGCAGTGTGCATTTTATGTTGGAGATTGTTCTGTGAATGCATGTGTACAAGAAATTTACCTTGGTGTGTGAATTGCAATGTTTCAGTACACTTCAATCAAGCCATTGGGTGATAGAGTGTTGGTGAAGTTAAAGGAAGCTGAAGAGAAGACTGATGGAGGGATTTTACTTCCAACAACAGCTCAGTCGAAACCCCAAGGAGGGGAGGTCGTTGCAGTTGGAGAAGGCAAGACAATTGGAAATACCAAAGTGGAAGCAAGTGTAAAGGTATGCATATATATGTATGTGTAGAGATGGTTTTATCTGTTTATTTTGTTAATTCATTCAATGTGTTTTCTTTTGTTTTATTACCATTCATTCAATTCTTTATTTTCTCTTTTGATTTTATAGACTGGTGCTCAAGTAGTTTACTCCAAGTATGCTGGAACTGAGTTAGAATTCAATGGTTCAAAGCATCTTATTCTCAAGGAAGATGATATAGTTGGTATCCTAGAGACAGATGATGCGAAAGATCTTCAGCCCCTAAACGACCGGGTCTTGATCAAGGTTTGTCTTCATTTCATACTACTTCAATGTTCCTTTTTGGAGTAACCCATTAAACCAAATAATCAGAATCTTCCAATATCTTGCCTGAAATCTTGGTGGTGGTGATATATGTAGAAATTCTTTCTGATTTACATTTTGATGGGATGAGAGAAGTTGGACGTAATTCCACTTGACATATGGTTTTAACACTACTCTAGTGTAGTTTTTCCTTATTTGATTCAAAGGGACATGAAACGTGACGGTAGTGTAATACTTGTTCTAAATTGGGTCACAGGTAGCTGAGGCTGAGGAAAAAACAGCAGGAGGTTTATTGTTGACAGAGGCAACCAAAGAGAAGCCTTCCATCGGAACGGTCAGTAAACGTGCAAAATCGCTCCTTCCTATTCATTAGAGATTCATAGGCTGTGTATGATTAACGTAAAACATTTGGTTCACACAGGTGATCGCAGTTGGTCCTGGTCCTCTGGATGAGGAGGGCAAAAGGAAACCGCTATCTATCGCAGTGGGAAACAACGTGATGTACTCAAAGTACGCCGGGAATGAGTTCAAAGGCAAAGATGGCTCTGATTACATTGCTTTGAGGGCTTCAGACGTGATTGCAGTTCTATCTTAGTTGTAAAAACTTACATTTAGACTGTGATTGGTTATGTAAAACTGATGTTTTTAGTGGTTTTGCTTTGCTCAAAAAAGGGGGGAATTGAGATGGATTTTGAGAGACGTAGAAGAGAATTGAAAAAGGCAACTGAGATGGAAATTTCGGTAATAATAGGGAATTTGTTTGTTGGATATCAGTAAAAACTATGGCCACTTTTTTTAATACTGTTGCGTTATTTCCATGGATATGCAAGTTTGTATCTTTGTATTTTGACCATTCTCACACGGTGTAAGACCATAATGGTTGAGATGGAAAAAATGAGACATGGAAAAGCTTCAAGACCCTTCAACTCAGCGATCATTATTGACTTTGGGAATTCAATAGTGACCTAATTTTGACTGTGCTCGTAGCAAAAATAGTGTTTCTTTGAAAAAATTCATTTTTATTTATTCTTTTTGATAAAATTAATTCAAAATATACTACAAAATTTAATTTGGGTGGTTGTGAAATTCTCAATTTCTTTTAAAATTAAATATTTAAAAATGTATTTCAAATATATATTTAATCTTTAGTTCCTGAACTTGTTGGTTGGTCTTACATAACTGCCTAGAAAGTATATATATATATATATATATATATATTTGTACATTTAATTTTTTAAAATTAAATAGGTTAAAATATTATCTTTTGTCTCTATAATTCAGATTTAAAAATATACATGTTTCAAAATGTAATGAAAATGCTAATTAATAATAATAAGTTTTTGAAAAATTAATAATAAATTAAATGCAAGGATTAAATATAAAATTATTGAAAGAATATAGTTTAAATTTAGATATTTAAAAGCATGTGGAATATGGAATAAAATTAAAATATAGCTAACTTATTTCTAAATATAGTAAATATTATTCATTCATAGATGTCCATTAGTATTTTACTATATTTAAAAAAATATATAATTTAATATAAAAAAATATAATTTTATCACTTAAAATAAGTATAAGAAATATAATGATATTTTAATTGACTAGATACTTAACTTTCAAATTTTATTTTTTTTTTGTCAAATTTGTGTACTTTTCAAAAACACACTAAAATTGTTTCTTTTCCTAAAAAAAAAAAACTAATAATGGTGTTAATATTACCTTTCAAAATGCAATTTAAGTGTGTTTTGTTTCTTTTCTTTTTGTAATTAATATTATTTTTTTACTATAAAATATTTGCAAATTTTAGCAAGGTTGAAATTTATGACAGTCTATATATAATAAAAATATTTTATAGTTATAAAAAGTTTGATATATTTTTTATTTATAGTAATTTTTCAATCTTTTACATGAAAATTATTGTTTTTGTTTAATCAATTTCTATTAAATAGATTTGTAAGGGAGTAAGATTGGACGTTTCTTTTCCACCGACTTCCTCTGATTGGACCATCGCCGTTCTCCTTCTCTGCCGGCGACATAGAGCCCCTGCCTTCTCTGCCTCTCCAATTTCTCCGACGACTTATCTCTCGTTTGCTTCCACTTTCCTATTGAAACAATCGGTAAATTTCATGCTTATACTCCTCTCAATGTCGTCTACTGTTCTTATGTTGGTTCTTTTTTCCTTTCCGATCTCCTCATGTATGCATTTCGAGTGCAATATCACTTCTCTCCTTCCGACCCTGATTACCTTTCCGACTCAATTTTTCTTTTTCCTTCAAATCTTTCTGAATCATTGCTTAAACAACTGAAACTAGATGATTCCAAGTAGTTGATTGCGACGCCTCTTACTAAGAATTTGTATGGTTTGTTCGATTTAGGGAATTGTATAGTTAAATTTGGCTTTGTTTTATGTTAATCCAGATGGGTTCAGACGAGGAGGTTGTGGAAATTAGTAGCTTGGAAAGGGGTTTATTGTCAGAATGCAGTTCTGATTTGGAACCTGAAAGTGATGATGAGCCTGTGTTGTTTGCAGCTTCCTTCCAAGAGATGGAAGACAACTTTGTAAAGTATCATACAGCACAATGGGTCCTTTACTCCTTGCTTTTGATTTTAGCGTGGGGGATTGGGTTGTTGATGCTGCTTTATCTACCAGTAAGAAGATACATTCTGCGGAAAGATATTCAATCGAAGAAGCTTTATCTTACACCGAATTCCATAATCTACAAGGTAATTTGCGGAGTTCAATCTAATTTAATTTTCGAACTTTGGTGCTTCTGTTCAATGATCATAAGTTCTCTCCTATTAATTAAATGCCTAAGGATTATGGTGATTTATAGTTTAACTTTGTTGCATGTTGTTCTATAAATGGCTCTATTATTGAACTATACCTTTTTCATTTTGTACTCTGTTCACCATCATTCTATTTTAGTTTAAACCATTAATATGCTTCCATTATTCACTCTTATTTTTGATAACTAAAAGACGATTTTATCGATTACATATAAAACCATTTACTTGTGTACCTTAAGGAGTTCTGTATTTTCATTACAGGTTACAAGACCTGTACCTTTTCCATGTTTTGGAGTATTGAAGAAAGAGAAGCATGTTTTGTTGCATTCAGTGGCAGACATTATAATTGAACAAGGTAAAGTGTTTCTTTATAATGGTTTCCAAATTTGAATCCCGTCTTAGCCTTCTATTTCATAATGCAGCACACCAATTATTTGTAATACAATGGAGGAGAAATAGATTATGCACCTAATTCTCATAGTCAACATCAAAATGATATCGAACGACTAAAAGAGTTTTCCGGGGATGTTAGCAATTAGCCAACAGGAAAATGGACAGACAGGAGTTTGGAAAAGAATATAAAGAGTGTGATGAAATGGATGTAGGGAATGTGGGGCAATTTGGAATTGATAGGGAACATTGCACCAAGATAAGTTGATGAGGCAAAGTGCCAGTGGAAGCAGAATGCGTGAGGCAACTACAGTAGAAATTGGATGAAAACCAATAAGATCTTGCCAAATTTCAACATAGAAGAGCGTCACGATTGGTTGTTTAGATTTGGAAGAGTTACAATGATGATCAGACCTATGGCAATATGCTAGAAAGGGAAGCATCTTCTTAGTTTGTTTCGAATGTAGGCGACATTTTCAAAGCTTGGTTGAGTTGCATTGTTAGCTCTTAGGACGGTTCATGCTTAGGAGGGATTGGGAGAGCACCATGTGATAGATTTTTTTGCTCATCTTGGGCTCTCACAGAAAAGGAATACTGATGTTAGTTCACTGTGCTTGCAATGTTGATTGAAGGAATGCCCAAATAGGCGTTGAAGAGTCGGTTTTTCTTTTCCCTTAGCATTAACAATCAGTGGCTTACCTGCTCTCTTTAAGGTTTCCCCTGGATTCTATGGCCCATTTCATATTGATGAGAAGATTGGACAGGTTGCATACAAGTTGGACTTACCTAAAGGAACAAGATCCGCTTGTTTTTTCACATATCTCAATTGAAGAGTGCAATGGAGAAAGACCTGTCTTTTTTGGCTAATCAAAACCAAGAGCCCTCTCGGGTATTTGATGATTAAAGGAGGTTCAGATCAGCCAATTCCATTGCCTTATCGCCCTATATATGCCTTTTGAGTTTGAGGTCAGAAAAGCAAAAATCAGAATCGAAAACCTCCTTAACAGTGGCAATTTTGTTATTTGATAGAGCAAAAAGAAGAGGAAAGCATGTAGCCGGCGAACTGTTTGCCAACCGATGGTGGGACAAAAAAGAGATGGAGGCTCTCCATCCTTAACCTGAAATTTCACTCTGCTGGTCACTAGGCGTTGTTGCTTGATAATAAATTTCCAAGGTCCCTTAGCAGTAGATGAAGAAGACCAAGCTATGGAGAGAAGGACCATGCGAAGGACCATATTTGGTCTCAACAAATTTCCTCCCAAGGGCACCCTTTTCATTGTTGAATTAGCAAATCCATTTTGCCAATAGGGCTTGGATTTTATCCTACAGGGAGTTGAGGCGAAGGCCTCCTTGATCAATGGAGATAAGATTTTTGTTCCACTGGATAAGTTGTTGGCCTAATGCATTTGCTTCACCTTTCAACAAAAAGTTTTGGAATAATCTATCAATCACTTAAATCACTTTGTTTGGCATAGTGAAGAGAGAAAGGTAGTGGGGGTAGGCAAGGGAACCTAGTCACATGGCAAAGCAAAAAACAAATGTGGTTAGGAGTAGTACTGAACAAAGCAAATGGTTGACATACTGACTATGAGACTATGAAAGAAGCAATTTGATCAACTAATTGATAATCTGGCTATGTGAGACACATTTAAACCATCTTGAGGAAGAGGTGTGTTTGATTGTTTAATATTTGTAAATATTTATTATTTAATATTAGGTTAAGGATGGAGAGCCTCCATAATTTTTAGTTTCAATTATCACATTTTACAAACTCCACAATCGGTAAGATTGGGATTTTTATCATATGCTTTTTTTTTTTTTTTTTTTTTTGATAACGTACTTTAATCAACATGTCTCTGGTGTATCTGTGTTATTATCTTCTAGCTACAGGTATGCTCCATGTCCATTTCTTGCCTTAGAGTGGATGTATAAATGTCTACTATTTTTCTACTCCTTGAGTCTTATCTCCCAATCTTTATAATGTTAACACGGATAGGAAAATGGCAAAATTCTTTGTTGTTTTGGAAAATACTCTTTCCTCCATGTGACTGTTTATAGTGATGTCTTTTTTTTATTTATTTATTTATTTACCATGACGTATGTTTTTCTGGCTTTTAAGAACTCTATCTCATGTTTACAGGATATTTAGAGTCTATCTATGGAGTTTACTCTATTAGGATAGAGAATGCTGGCTTGAGACGACCACCTGGTGATGACGTTCAAATTCAAGGAATTACAGATCCACTTGCATTTAAAAAGGTACTTTGTGATTAATGAACAGGTTTCCAGTAATATTAAAGGTCACACTCGTTCTGCGTTTCTCAGGCTGTTCTAATGCGTCTTTCTGGTATGAGAGATGATGGCAACTCTTCTCAAATTTCTACAATTGAAGAAGTTTTAAATACAAAGGTAGGTCATTCTCCTGTGTGTACGCACATAATCCTACATGCAAAGTCAACGGACGGGCTTCTTCTTGATTGTTTTTAAGAATGGTGCTTGATGCTTCCTCCATTTTATTGCAATCAGACTTCTACCTGTGAAATGATGAACATTGACTGTGTACATATTGTTTTAAATTACAGTCATCCCCATCTAAAGCTCTAAAGTATGACCCGTATTTATATTCGGGGGAACAAGTACTTCAGAAAGTAGAGGAGGTTGGAAGTTCTGTGAAGGTATCAACTAGTTATAGTTATCTATAAATTACCATTGTTTTCTTTTCTTTGTTTTGCTGATCGTATAATTGTGTCTGCCACAGAGAGTTCAAGCTTTGATCGAAGAGCAACGGTCACAAGTATCTAACACTTTAGATTGAAGTAAGTTGATTAAAAAATGCATTTCTTTAGGTTGCTGATATATGCCCTCTTTAATGCTAATGAAAACAAAAACTTTGTGAAAAGAAAAGAAAACGCATTGCTTTAGGCTGCTGATGTAGGACCATATCTCATAATTCATATGTACGGTTGATTTGGATTGTGGTGAATGGGTGGACGTGGATAGCTTGAGCTTAGTAGGAATAAGAGCGTTAAATTGGTTAATGCTAGACCATTAATTTTTTGTTCAATTATCTGGATCTCATAATGTAATAGTTGCTCTTTCAACATCTTATGTTTTAAGTAGTTCATGTATAGTACGAATAAGCATGTCACTTATTATAGTACCAATAAGCACATCACTGATTCTGGTCCTGTCAAAAAGGAAGGAGTAAATGTCTATATGATGAAATGGGATTCAGATCATGGATTGATGATAATCAACCATTATGACCATAGGTATGTATGTGACATGTACATGATATTTTGATGCTACCTTGTCACTGGCAGAGGCAAAATTAATGTAAAGGATATAAGCCTGAGAAACTCGGTAGCTTGTTTGGGAATGTTTTGCAAGATTGTTGTCTGTTCTTTGGCTCCAAATTTGTTCATAGGTTGTTTAGGAAAACAATTCTCATTCTAATTTTTATGTTATAAACAAAATTAAATCACTAGTTTCGTTCCTGAACTTGAATTTTGTGTTTAAAAGGTCATAATCTTTTAGAAATGTCTAATTTGCATTGGAACTTATTTGTGTTTAAAAGGTCATAATCTTTAAAAATGTCTAATTTGCATTGGAACTTTCTATTTTGTATTTAATAGGTCCTCTTGACATATTGAACTTTTTTTAAATTAATAGATATATTAGATATAAAATTGAATTTTATGTCTAATAGGATTCTAGTCTCTTAATTTAGTGTCTAGTAAGTTTCTAAATTCTAAAAAATGTGAAATGAATTAAAGACTAAAATTGAAATTCAAGGACATATTAGACACTTTTTCAAGTTTAAGGATTACATATTTGCAAACTTGAAAATTTAGTGGCTAAATTGACACACTTAAAAGTTCAAGGACTAAACTTGCAATTTAACTTAAAAACAATTTTATGCTCCGCTTACCCAGCCTTTGAGATAAGTTTATTCCAGCCGGTCTTGGAAATAACTCTCATTGACAAAGTTTATCTTGCTTGAGCAAACATCTTGGTACGGAGTTTAAATGCTTACGTGCATCTTCAACTTGGCCTGTTTGGATTGACTTTCTAAGTGTTTATATAAGTTTTTCTAAGTGCAAAAAAAAGTGTTTAGGCCTGTTTGGATTGACTTTCTAAGTGTGTTTATATAAGTTTTTCTAAGTGCAAAAAAAAGTGTTTAAGCCTGTTTGGATTGACTTTCTAAGTGTTTATATAAGTTTTTCTAAGTGCAAAAAAAAGTGTTCATAAACACTTAGAAAGTCAATCTAAATGGGAGATAATTTATCTAAGATAAGTTTGAACAGCTTTTATTTCGATCAACTAGTTTGTTTTGTTTTGTTTTTCTGTTTAGGTGCTTCTCTTTTAGATGCTGTGATTGTGATCAGCTCCAAAATGGTACAAGACCAGTCCCAATTTCATGAGGATTGAAGCCGATTAAGCTGAAGAACGTATACTCCTAATGAGTAAGATTTGTTCCAAACTCTACTCTATGGCTGATGACTCGATAATCATCAATTACCATTAGTATACTGATTGAGGCTGTAGTTTTGCAAGAAAGGTTATAGATTACTCTTCTTTGTATAGATGTATTTCTTCTCTTGAAAACCACCCCAAGTATATATGATATACACATGGTTTTGGGTTTTTCTTTTCTCTTGAATTTGTTAAATTATTTGGAAATTGTTTACTCATGTAAATTACCTCTGGACCTTTCCTTTTATCTTTCACTGTATAGAAGGGTTTGGAATATCTGGAAACCTGCACTGCCATAGTCATCACTATGTGAAAGGAGCCTTCCCCCCTTGAAGGAAGAAGGGAAGTTTTTTATTCTTTATTTTTGGTATTATTGGCAGTATAGAGGATCTGATATGTAGTGTTGGTCACTTCTTGAACATTTTATCCAAATAGGACTATTCCATTGTTAATTATACAGCTCAGTAAGAAGTAGAACCACTAAGCCTCTTTTGATTTAGGGCTCGTTTTGCTGCATTGTTCATATTTTTCCTACTCTTTTTTTCCTATAAAAAAAGTAATATTTCCAAATTGGTACATGTTATCAATAAATTTACCAAGATGGGCCAACACAGGGAGTCTAGAGAGATAGGATGTGTCTGAGATAGGAGGCGTAAGGACAAAGATAGAGGTTTGAAATGGCAGACTAAGGTCAATGGGGCCCACGTCCAACCCAGCCTTAGGAGATCGATTTGAGTGGATTGGTCAGGGCTCATAAGAGAGTTCAAAGGACCCATGGGGAACCTGAGTAAGACATGTGAGACTGTTTAGAGGACCCATCGGAGAAGCTTAGAGGGCCATAAGAGAGCTCAAATGACCTATGAGGAAACTTGGATGACCGATGAGGGAACTTAGATGATCTATGGAAAAACTCCAGAGGACCCATGAAGTAGCTTAGAAAACCAATGAAGGGAACTAAGAGGATCCATGGGAAGCTAAAAGAACCTACTAGTCCATGGAGGATCTATGCACTCAACTAGCAAAAATAACACATGGTGTGTGTTATTTTCTATTTTTGTTGTCTTTGAAGGAAAAAATTTGGAAAAAAAAAAAGTTTTGTTGGGAGGTAAACCTCTTTGTTAAAAACTACTTTCTCTAAAAAGTTATGTTATTTCTAATCGAAATTCTTACAACTTTGTCAAAGATTTACAGAAAATCTTGGAGAAGACTCTAATTTCCAGTAAGTTTGACCAAGGTTGACTGGTCAACCGTACTAGAAATTCTAATTTTTTTTAAAAAAAAAAAAATCTAAAATTCTTTGAGATTTCCCACAAAGCTTGACTTGCGTCTCAAAAATAGCGAAAGGAAAAACATGGATTTAACCAATACGAAGAGAAATAGGCGGAGAAAAAGCAAGAGCAAGATCCTGACCTGCGTGCACAATAGTCCAGTTTGATAATGTCATATTGATATGAGGGAACCAAAGGTCAAAAAAGCTCATTTTTAAAAAATCGGACAAGATAACCTCCTTAATCCAATATATAGAAACTTGGGGTCAAAACTCTTGCAAACTTGAAATGGTAATTGTTTCATAATAGCATGGAAAGATTCTAGAAGAGGAAAAGAAATAATCGGCTAAAATACTAAGCAAACGCGCCAATGAGCTTTGATAGCATGGACTTAGGTCTTTTCAAATGAAAAGGGTAATTGTGTTGGTAGCATTTTTAGAGATAATAATTAGGGTTGTTTTCAAATATATAAAAATGAACCAAAATATTTGTAAATATAGCAAAATATCACTGTCTATCTGCGATAGATCACGATAGACTACTATCTGTGTCTATCATGACATAAATTGTGATATTTTGCTATTATTTGTAAATATTTTCAACAGTTTTGTCATTTAAAATTATTTTCCTAATAATTAAGTGTATAGTAACATTTTTAAAAAAATTGCAAATATAGCAAAATTTATCAATAATAGATTCTATCGTTGATACTCTTACCTACCAATAATATGGTATATCATTGATAAACTCTACTAGCAATATGGTCTATCACTAATAGACTTTTTACTAGTGAAATAGTATATCATTGATAGACTGGTATATCACTAATTGACCCCTCACAAGTGATGTGGTCTATTGTTGATAAACTTTGAAGGCATAATATAAATTTTTCTATATATGCAAATTCATTTGCATTATGCTATAGTTGCAAATATTTTGAGTTGGATTGCTATATTTGCAACTGTCCCTTTCCAAATTAAAAGGAACTTCTACAAGGCTTCAATAGCAAGGTTAAATCCCATAAATGTCTTAAAGTTTCTATTTTTCTCAAGAATGACCTAATTGACTTATTTTTTACATGAATATTAGAGTCCATTTACCAATAAACCTTCGGCCACATCCTATTTAAGAGAGAGAGAGAGGAAAGGGAAACTCCAACTCCATTTTCTCCCCATCATTAAAAACTTGGTTCGAGGTTTTAAAGATGTTTGGGAATAAAGGATACTTGGAAATAGGATGCTTGGGAATAAGATGTCTGAGAATCAAAGATAATTGTGTTGGTTGTGCAGAAAATGTTATCAACTCTAGCTCTCTTGCTCTATCTCTCTCACTCTTGCTCTTGCTAGTGCGTCACTACCAAATTTATTTATATAAAAATGTTTGTAGATGAGGATAAAGAAGAGGGAGATCAAGATAGAAAATAGCGAGAGTGAGAGAGACAGGTACCTTGGAATAAATGCAAAACTCTTACTTCTCAATAGGGTTGGCAACGGGGGTGATGTGAGGCGGGTAGGGGTTCCCTGTCCCCGCCCTGTAGGGAGAATTTACCCTATTCCCCGAGAGCGAGACTGCGAGTTAAAATGCAAGACCAAATTACTACTAGCTCAACAAGTACTCGGAGAATGTCCTCGGTTTGACCCCCACCCCAATCAGACCGGGGATTCCCCTACTTGATCGAGTCGGGGCCCTGCGGGTTTTTTTTCCAACCCTACTTCTCAATGGGTTTGGAATGCCTCACTTGTGTTGATTAAAGTATGCCGGGAAAATATCTTTTCTAAGGTAAATAAAGAAAACTCACCAACCATACATAGGATTTGTAAACCATGCTCATTCCCACCCTCTATACTCATCAACCAAATGGTCCCTAAAATGCCTATATTTTCTCTTATTACATTTGCAACCCCCATTTTCTTCTCTCTCTCTCTAAACTCGATCTCCCATCTCTCTTGTTGCTCCTCCCCTTTCCCCCACTTTTGCTAATTTGTTTCCACCGCCATTGATGAGCTCTCTCAGAGCCAATGTTGGAAATTGGAGTAAAAGTGGCCAGTCTTGCTCTAGTCCGATCTTCATTCGGAAGAAGAAGGTTGCCATTGAAACTCGATGTTGATGGATTAGAAGGGTCCTCTCTTTCAATCGATGCCATTGCCAAACCTTCTAGAATAGGTCCGCGATGCTCTTATAAAGAAAGCGTGAAATTAGACGAAAATCATCGATGTCGCTTCGAAAACGAAGCAAAAGATTTGGAGTACATGAAGAGATAATAGACCAAATTTGACCAAATGGACACCACCATCGACGCCCCTTGCTTTTGTCGCTGACCAAATCTGTGATTTATGAACATACAATATGCATACGAGTACATATTTATATAAACATTATTGCCATGGTATATGAACGGATTTATGTTTAAATTGTGTTCAATTTTTAAATATATATATTGGTTTATTTCAAATAATTTGAGTATATCATTTCTATAAATATGACAAATTGTAGAATATATATTTCAATTTCAAATATATACCTGTCTCAATTATTTGGAATCCATTCTCGTAAAAAACCAGATAGTGGACGAGTAAAAACTTCTTCAATAGGTGAGGTCTCATCGCCCGAACTTCTTTGGTATAGTTGGGTACATTTGGAAACGTAACTCTTTATGTATTAGGTATATTTTTCTTTGGTGAAGAGTTTGTTCTGATACGAATCGCGATGTCACAAATTTTCAAAAAAAATATATATATATATATATATTGTAATATATTAAATATAGGTTTTTAACTGCACATACAATTTTGTCTTGAATATATAATATAAAATATATAATAAATACAGATAAAGATATTCGAATTATATATAATAAAATAATAGAAAATTTTGGGATATTCGAACTACATATAGTGAAATAATAGAAAATTATAAAGATATGGAGAATAAAACACATTATATAATAAAATTTATAACACCAAGTATCATGTACATTGTAATATATTTTTATTTTTATTTTCTATTAGTAATACCATATTATTAATTGTGATTGTCATATTATATTTCTTAATTCTAGATATATATCATATTCCAGAAAACTCTTCGCTCATATTCTAATATATAAATAAAAAGAAAACTCTACGCTCCGTTTTCCTAAAAAATTGTTGAATTATTTTTGCAAAGGCACTCCCAATTCGAATATATATTATTATCATGTGTGTGTGTCTCTATATATATATATCCCTTCTTCATAATTTTCCATAACGGCTTAATGGGCCTAACTAATTGCCTGCGTTTTAAATGGAGGCCAAACCAACCATTTTTAGGTCGGGTTTGATTCTTTTATTTTTTTATTTTTAAAAATTAAATTTATAAATATTTATTCTATCTCTAAATTTTTTATTTTTATTTTTATTTCCTCTACTATTTACAAATATTTGCAAAACCCAAATCAAAATTTGAAAATTATTTTTGAAACTTGACTAGGAATTTAACTCTTTTACATAAAAAAGATGCAAACTATTGTAAGAAATTCAAATAAAATAGGCTTAATTTTCAAAAATCAAATGATTATCAAACAAGATTTTAAACGTCAGAATTGTTGTTATAGTTTCTAAATTTTTATGTGCTAGTGATTGAGATGTAGAATAATTTTCTATTTACTATGTTAGTAAAAGTAACTCTTTTTGTCTGAGATATTTGAAGTGAATCTATTTTACTTTTTTCTTTTTTTCTTTTTCTTTTTTTTTTACTGTTGCTAGGAAGCACAATGGTGAATATATTTTTATTCAACTTACCACTTTCTTACTTTTAATGTGTAAAATCCTAAACATAGTGGGCTGGTAAGCATAGTTTTTATAATTTTAAACTAAAGTGTTATTTGGGCCTCAATTTAGAATGGGTTGGGTGGTTTATAATAGCTCACTCAACGTTTTGAGTGTGTGTTAAGAAAATGGGAGGTAAGTGTTTTGTTATAATAGTACTATTTATAATTCAGTGGTTAAAATAACCAACTATCCTTCCCTCCAATGTTTTAATTGACTCCACCTGCTGCCTCACTTTGATGGTAGTCATTACCAATGAAATGCTTTGGCGACCAACTTCTGACATGCTCTGGTGACATACTATGCCGACTACCTCTAACAGTTAACTCCGATAACCACCTTTAGCAAATCACCTCTAATGATCAACTACAACAACTACCTCTGGTGACTAATTTCAACGACTACCTCTGATGGCCAATTCCGACAATCACCTTCTACGACCAACCTCATTGATCATCTCTAATAACTACTCCAACGATCAACTTGACATATTATATACTTAGGAAATAAAAAATACAAAAAAAAAAAAAGAACTCGGTTGGTGAAAATGTTTTCAAATACAATTTTGAAATTATTAGTTCTTAGTGTTTAATAGTCTTCTTTTATAGTAATTTGATATTAATAAAGACATTTTTATAACAAATCAAAGAAACTTGCATATAAAAACACTTCTAAGAAAATGTAACTAAACCTATGAATGTTTTCATTTTGAACAATATTTATAAAAAAAGAATGTTTAAATGAAGATGACTTATTTAAAAGCATCTTTTTCCTACACAATCCAAACATGTCCCATTCAAATCTTTTAAGTTAAAAAAAAATAATAAATAAATTCGATGGCATGTTAAACAAATCTTTTACTTATATTTGCAAAATAGAATATTTAACATAACGTACCACTATTTGTATACTTTAAAAAAAAAAAAAAAGAAAAAAAAAGAGTAAGCACCCCAAATATAGACTTTTCAAACTCGGAATAAAATATTTTGCACTCTAAACACAAACTTTTTTATTTTATAAACTATTATAACCAATTCTTCGTCATGATTATTCAATCTAGTTTTACCTTAAAAAAATATAGGGTTTGTTTTCAAATATAGGAAAATGAACCAAAATATTTACAAATATAGCAAAATTTCACTGTCTATATATCATATACAGCGATAGATCACGATAGACTATTATCTGTGTTTATCATGACATAGATAGTAGTCTTTTGTGATTTATCGTAGATAAACGGTGATATTTTCCTATTGTTTGTAAAAAAAATTCAACAATTTTGTCATTTAAAATAACTTCTAAAAAATATATAACTTTTTTTTTTCATTTGTTAATTGATTCTTATAGTATCATTGTTTTGGTTTTCTATTTCAAATAATCAAACAGCTTTTTTTTGGGCCAACCGTTCATCTATTTTAGAATTTGTTTTGAAAGTTTTCCATTATGGATCATTTGTGGCATGCATTGTGATTTTATATTATTGACCATTGGGAGTGGTTGGATATACTTCTATTGACATTGTAAGCATTGAAAATGATGATTATAAGATTTGTTTTTCCCTCGAACAAAACAAAATTAATTATAGAGTAAAATGAGTTAAAATATTTACAAATATAGCAAAATGTCACTGTTTATGAGTGATAAAAAACGATAGACCCTGATATTTGATAAATGTCTATTAGTGTCTATTGTTTTCTATCACCGATAAACAATAACATTTTGGTATATTTGAAAATATTTACCGCAGTTTTTATCATTTAAAATACTTATCCTACAATTTAATAAATAAATAAAATTCAATTAAGTTGGTTAATAAAATCTAGTTGCTTTTAAAAATTTAATGTCTCATTCTAACAAACTATAAGAAATTCCTACTTTATCCTACTTTGTACCTTTAGTTTTAATTTTATTGAACACCTATTTATCTCATATTACACAATTAATTATTTGAAAATTACCTTGCTCGTCGAGGTCTATCTTTCTTGGTTTTTCAATTTTTTTGATTGGTTACTTTCTATTTGTGGTCATGATGTTCGAAATTTTCTCCTTTTGGAGTTTGGCAGGTCATTAATATAATAATTCCCACTTTTTTTCCCTAGAAAAATGAAAATGATGTTCGACCGAAATTATTTTATGAGTTACAACAATCTCAAAGTATACTTAAGCAAAATTGATCCCATTAAATTAGGAGAAAAGCTTACAATCAAATTAAAATATGCATATCATGATGCATCAAGCTAAGAATTTCACGTTGACATGCTATATTCCTCATGTATATGATAAGATTTCTGTACGATATCTACTTACTCGAAAATGTACGTATATGCTCGTTTTTATTCGTGAACATCAAAATTTACAATCAAACTAGCACATCATCATTTCGTTATATCCTGTGTAGCTAATAGTTGATGGTTAAAAAATAAACGTGTAACGTACCAAATAATTCAACTTAATTCATGTCATATAGTCAACCATGCATGCCAAACTACCGCACAGCGATTATGCCATTTAAAGTTACTCAAACAAATAATTGCTGAAAGTTAGAGCAAACAACTTTAGATCAAATAAACATAAAAATAGAGACCACAAGCATAGAAAATGATATTAATTATTGATGGCAAAAGGCTTTAATGAAACGTGTTTATGCTTTGACTTTTATAAAACTATTATAAATGGTACTTTAAGCTGCATTAAACCTGTAATTTATTGTATATTTATTAATATTGAAAGCAACAATTTGAAGTAAACTTGAACATAGTTCAACTAGTAAGTTGACAGAAAAAATTGACCCATGGGTCATTTGTACAAGTCCATTTTGGACATGTGACTGCGAGTCAATAGAATTTAGCTATTTTTTCAATGTTGTTTTCTCATGTTCTTCTCATTGTTGTTGTTATTATTACTATAATGTGAGAGAATTAGACATCTAACTTTGAGTCAATAGAATAAGGCTTTGTTTCGAATTGTTGTAACTTTTAAAATAATTGTTGACAGCTGTGCTTTTAGAAAAATAAGTTGTCATAAATGAAGTAGATTAGTGTTTAGTAAATTTCAAATTTAAAACTTGAAAAATAGGTAACATTTTATAAGTTTAAATTATATTTGATGTGACTTAACTATAGAGATTAAATTAAACATATTATATAATACTTATAAGTTAATATTTAATATATAAATTTCATAAGTTAATTATTTATAATTTTTAGTTTAAATTACAAAGGAAATATTTAAATTTTTAAAAAAAATTATATGATAAAACATAAAAATAAATCATTGTTATATGAAATTGAAATGAAGAAACATAATTTCAATTTAAGTATTTTGATGTAAGCTCATTTAAAAAAAAAAAAATGGCATGATGTAAATTGTAGGATATTTTATTTGATATAAATTATTTTACAAGTTTAGAAAAAAAAAATTGTTATAAAAATGTTGAATCATTCAAAATTTTATTGATATAGGATAAAATAGGCATGAAAGAAAAAAAAAAGATATATAAAAAGATAGAGATTTTAATTTAAAATAGTTAACTAGAGAGTGACAAATTTTCAAGAAAACTGGTATGTAGGTGATTTTAAATGTAAGTAAAAAATGAAACGTGATTATTAAAAGATCAAAGAATAATCTATTTAACCAAATATCTAATAACGGTTAAGAGGTCATACTGTATGCACTCGATTGAGTGGTCAAAGATTTGAATCTTTCCGCTCTAAATTGTTGTACTAAAGAAAAATTTTGATTTAAAAATAACTAGATAAGATACCAATTATCATTTTCAAAAGTTAGCGGTTCGGTCTTTTATTTTACAATTATTGAATTAAAAAATATAAATAAAAAAATATATAATAGTTGGAAGTAATTAGGTAAATAGGCGAGCGAAAGCCACCGCCGGTTGAAAGTTGGTGGACCACCACCGGAACTGAGGGCCCCAATTAGATAGGAATTGCTTGGCTAATAATCAAAATAAGATTTCATGTAATGCCTAATAATGTTTTTTCCTTTTTCCAAATAAATAATAATTAGAACAATTATCTTAAATAGCAAAACTATTGAAAATATTTACAACTAATAGCAAAATATACAGTCTATTTGGGATAGACATAAAATTTTGCTATATTCGTCAATATTTTAATTCCTTTTGTTATATTTGAAAAAAGTCTTAACGTTTTTCCCATTTTTGTATATATATTATATAATATATGCACAAGTATTTTGGTTCTTTTCTTTTTCTTAAAAAAAATATTAGATGATAAGTTTATCCTATAAATATTGAAATTTGTATCTATATTTAGTCCTTGAACATTTAATTATATGATTGATAGGTTTTTGAATTTTTAATTTTGCATCTAATAATTAAAATTTTGACATATTTAAGAATTTTAAAAATTAATTGATCTTTTAGATATAAATTTAAAGTTTATATCCATTTGAACCTTAAACTTTCAATTTCTCAAAACTCTAAAAATATATTTAATAAGACAAGGACTAAATGACACAGAAGAATTAGAGATCTATTGGACATAAATGTGAAAGTTTTAGAATTTACTATGCATTTTTTTCTTTTTAGTTTATGGACTTATTTGACACAAAATTAAAAGTTCAAAGATCTATTCAACACCTTTGAAAATTAAATACCAAATGGGCATGAAATTCAAATTTCAAAAAAATATGTACATCGAACAAGGTTTAAAATGTTAATATCAATGAAAATCGAAGTCTCAATTTTACAAAATTATCGATAAAAATATTGATAAAGATCTTGAGTCTTTATATTGGAATAAAATATTTCAAAAGCTTTAGTTCATATTTAATGGTTGTCACAAAAAAAAAAAAATAATAATAATAAATCATATATTGAAAATTTATGATTATACTCTATGAAAGAATCTTGAGGTCAACTTTAGTTTATATTAGGAAAATTACGGTTTTGAGTTGTCATAAATTTTAAAATGTTATATATTTAATTCTTTTAAGTTTTGAGTTTAGTTTCAACTTAGTCTATAGATTTCAAAATGTTATAATTTTACCTTTGAGATTTGAGTTTTATTTTAAACTACTCCTACATTTCAATATTTAAACTTTTAATTAAACTTGATTTTTCATTAAATACTCACCTTCACGTAACCTTTATTAATTAATTGTAAATCACTATGAAGTTAAATTTTTATTTTTATTTTAATAGTGATGAAAACTAGTGAAATTTAATTAATTATAGTGTTGTTTTCAAATATATGAAAATAAACCAAAATATTTACAAGTATATCAAATTTTACTGTCTATCTGCGATAGATCGCGATAGACTATTTTGTCTATCTAGTAAAATGAAAGATGCCTATATAAGTCTATTGCAATCTATCACAAGTAGAAAGTAAAATTTTGTTATATTTGCAATTATTTCCAATAGCTTTTTTATTCTTGTAATTATCACAAGTAGAAAGTAAAATTTTGTTATATTTGTAATTATTTCCAACAGCTTTTCTATTTTTGAAAACATCCCTATTTTCAAAGTTTTGTCATTCAAACTAATTTTTTAATTAATAGACATTAATACTAAAGACAAAAAGTGATTATTTAGTAAAAAATCAAGGTTAAGAGTATAAATTTTGAAATCTATGAATCAAATTGAAACATAACTCAAATTTCAAGAGTAAATTTTGTAACATTTTGAAATCTAGACTAAATTGAAAGCAAACTCAAAATATAAGAATTAAATATATGACATTTTAAAATTTATGAACCTGATAAAAACTAGACTCAAAATCTAAGTAAAAAAAGAATACTCTTTTTACCTTTTGTTATTTAATAATGCATTGAGATAAATTAGATTGTGACCATATTGTAGTAATTCAAACTTAGTAGTGATGTCTTTGGTATACCAAATAATTCTTATTCACCAATAATTTTTTAAAAAACAAATTACCAATAACTTAAATGGTGATTAAATTTATTATATTTATAAAAAGAATACTCTTTTTACCTTTTGTTATTTAATAATGCATTGAGATAAATTAGATTTTGACCATATTGTAGTAATTCAAACTCAGTAGTGATGTCTTTGGTATACCAAATAATTCTTATTCACCAATAATTTTTTAAATAATAAATTACCAATAACTTAAATGGTGATTAAATTTATTATATTTATAAAGCATGATTTGTCAACCTCTAAAACATGTTATTTGGATGTATTTCTGAATATAATAGATCTTACGTATTATTTTTAATAAAGTAAAAAGTTCAAATCGTCATTTTTACACGCAGTTCACGTATTATAATATAAATAATCAAAGAATAAAGTATACATTTTCAGGTATAAATAACAATATATATATTTTTTTGAATGGTATGTTTTCATATGAATTAAAACTTTTGCATTAATTGTTTGTGGACTAGCAATCACAAGTGTTTCACAATTAAATTGGATCAATACGTACAAGGGACTTCTTCTAAAACTCAATTTAATTGATTTAGTTGTGAATATCAAATCCAAACAACTTTAGTTAGATGATGGACCAAACCAATTTAACCCAACTATTAAAGTATTTTGAATTAGGTTGATTTAGGTTATTTAGTAATTTCTTCCTCTATTTTTTTTCTCTAAAAAGTTAGTTTTGGGAGTTTTGATTGATCTCTGATCTCCACAATTATTGTACTAAAAATGATATGGTTAGTTATTATTTAGATTAAAATATCATTTTGATCTCTATGCTTTTAAGTTTGTTTAATTTTGGTCATGATGCTTTCAATTGTCTAATTTTAATTTCTATACTTTCAATAGTTTTTAAATTTAGTCCCTCAATGTTAATTTTTACCAAACTTGATTAAATAATAATAATTTTCATTAAAAAAATAAAATATGTGCATTTGTTTTCAAAATTTCTAGCAAAAATGTTATAGATAACAAAAATAAATTTAAAAATCAACAAAAAACTAGTATTGGACACTAAATTTAAGATTATTGAAAGTATAGGAACTAAAATTGTAAAATTAAAGATACATCGACTAAAATTTGACAAGTAACAAAGTATAAAGACCAAAATGATATTTTAACAGTAAAATATATTAGGAAAAAAAGACAATGTATAGATATATATGTGTTCTTAATCTTTTGAAATTCTCAATTTTACCCTTAAGGGTCGTTTGTTGTTTGGGAATGTAGATAATCAGAACCTTAGATACCATAAATTAAAGATATATGGAATTATAGATGTCCAACTTCTTTAGATTACCATGTTTGTTTTGTTGGAATATTTTTGTAAATATGTGGTAATCTTTTGCTAACTATATTTGTTGTGTAGAAATTCTACTTGAGAATGCCTTAAATTTACATAATGTTCCAAAAATGCCCTTACAACTATTTATTAATTAATAATTAATTTGATATAATTTGAACATTTGTTTTTATCAATTTGAATTTCTTTTTAAATTAATACAATTTATCTTATTTTTATATGTTATTTCTCTCACAAAATAATATATCATAATTTAAGATTTTTTATAATATTAATTTAAATTTAAATTTGAACATGTTCCTGACAAACAGTAAGAATTACAGTATTACAAAATATATATACATATATGTGTGTGATCTATGGTTGACAATATTTATTTCAATTATATAATGCAAATATATATACACACACACACACACATATATACATACTTAGAATGCCTCTATTCTATACTAAAATACTACTTCGAATGAATGGGGTCTTTGCTCTGCAAAATAAGGCAGACAAGTATACCATTAAAGATTTTTATGGTTTTCTCGATTTTGAATAGTATACCACTAGAATTTACTTCAGGAATAGAGGCTTTTGGTGTAGTTGCCCACATTTTTGCTTTTTTCATCGAGATTGTGTCAATATTCAACGTCAATACAAGATCGGAAAGAATGCATAGCACTCCAAGTGAGATGTCCAAGATAAAAGGAACGAAGGGAAGAATTGAAGAGCTTTTTCAGCCCTAAAACTCATAATTAATAGAGTGAATGTGGCTATCCATGAAGAGGTCTATTTTATCTGTATAGATAGGGGAAACATAGAGAGATTTACTTGAAGATAGCTCGAGCAAGTAACTTCTCTTTCCGAAGAAGAGTGTCGCTCCTTCACTTGGCTTATTCAGGCCGTTAGGTGAGCTTGTGTAATCGTGTGTATATATATAATTAAAAAGAAGGACAAAAATGTAAATGGGGTTGCCCCCAACTCGAGAATCTAGAAAACCCATGTTTCTACAGGGCATTCAAAACTCTTTAGATACCTTCCGTAAGGGCATCCTAAGATTCCTAGGAATCTCTAGATGCTAGGACATATTAAATATGATATTCTAAATGTTCACTCCGTAAAATTTAACGCAAAACAAATAGTCCGTTAGTGTATTAGAATTCCATGAAATTATTTTGTTATAATTTTTTACCATTAAGCTAGTTTTTCATTAAATTATTGGTTTATTCTTTTTTTTTTATCAAGAAAAAAAAATATTTTATTCATATATTTGGACATGTGAACATCGCCCTTGGAAAAGACAAATGTTGTCAATCTGTGTTGGAATTTGCTTATGTAAGGGTTGGATTTATATATGAAGTAGCATTTAAGGTACATTTTAAAAAAAAAAAAAAAAAAAAAAAGTTTAGGTACATGTTTTAAAAAATAAGAAAAAAAATTCTTAAATTACGATTTCGGTTGTTATAGTTTGAAATTGTTCAACTTAGTATCTGTATTTTCAATTGTCCAATTTTAGTCTATATACTTTCATTAAATCTTAAATTTAGTCCTCGATACTATTGAATATTTCATATAGAAAAAATCAAGGGATCTCACACTCTTAATAAAATAGATGGGTTACTCCACTTATTATCAATTGGTTTTGAGGTGGAACATCATACTATCTAATAAATACTAATTTATTGTTGCCTTTTATTTTTATTTTGTCATCTATAACATTCTTAATGTAAATTTTGAAAGCATATTCACAAATTTTGTTTTCTTACATGAAAATTATTGTTATTATTTATTATTTAATTTCGGTAAAAATTTACTTTGATGGACTAAATTTAAAATTTATTGAAAGTACATGGACTAAGATTGGACAATTAAAAGTTTAAAGACTAAAATTGAACAAATTCATAGTATAGAAACCAAAATAGTATTTTAACCTAAAAGAAAATAGAAAAAATGCCTTCTTGGTTTATGAAGTTTGGGTAATGGATTTTAATTAGTCTCAAAATTTTAAAACACTCCATTTGTTAATGGAGAAGTTGGATCAATAGGTTATTGAAGTAATATTTGGCATCTTTAGTCCTTTCTTGATGTTTTCTATGTATAAATTTGAAAGTATAAAGATTAAATCATTGCCAATTAAAATTTGTAGATTAAATTTTTATTTTTCTAAAAATTTAAGTACCAAAGATATTTTAACATGTTTTCATTTTCGTCTTATTTTACAATTGTAATGTTGATTCTAAAGAGTGGCATTCAAAAATGTTATGGAGTAGATTGAATCACATAATCATCAAAGATTAAATGGATGTTGTATTAGAAAAAAATTTGATTTCTAATATTAATTCATATAAATTAAGTAATTTTTTATAATCGTTATTATTGTTGTACACATAGTGATGATTAGTGTAGTATTAAATAGACAATTATCGGGTATAAATCCCTTCATCCCATAAATTTATAAGTTTGAGTGGTGTTATGTGAAGTTGGAAAAATATATGAGTTTTTTTTTTTTTTTTTTTTTTTTTTTTTTTNTTTTTTTTTTTTTTTTTTTTTTTTTTTGTAATTTTGTGTTCTTTAAAACTAATTCCAAGTAATTATCCATGTAGTGGGCAAGCTGGTAGTTAACTAAGCTAGTGATGAGTAGGTAATTGTTGCTTATAAATGATAAACAGTTTTTTCTCTCTCGAACTCTCTCAATCTCTGCGTGGTTTTGATTCCAAAAGAATAACACACTCTCTGTCAACATCAATTTTAATTCATTCAATTAAACAAGTCCTTATATTATCAAAGGGCTGATTGAGAATTATATGGTATTGTGATTGGAGAATATTGATTTAAAGAATTTCGAATATTCATCATGCAGTCATCCAGTAATTGTTCATTCGCTTACCATATGTATCTTGGTTGATTTAGTTATCCTATTAGAATTAATCGGTGACAATTACTTCCGCATTTGAATCTAATTGATACTAACACTGTGACAACCTAAATCTTTAATGTAAATCCTCCTACTAAGTTAATTTAAGTCATTATGCATCAAAAGGAAATTATATTTATTGATATGTATTTATGTATTTATTTAGATTAAGGAGGAAAGTTTTAAAATTAGCATTTATAGTGGTTGGTGAGACTTAGGTGGATTTAAGGAAATTGTTGGGAATTGGAAAGGGATAGCTTACTTTGAGGCAAATAAAATAAAATAAATGGATTTGGTAAAGAAGATTTTATTTTATTTGGTTGGGAAAACAAAAAGGGAAAAATTGAAATTAATGGGCTAAGGAGGGGAAGGAATTAGGGTTTATTTTAAACCCTCTTCGGTATGCGTGTAGTCAAGAAAAGAAAAAAAAAAAAAAGAGAAAAGCTCATAAACCCTCTTCGGTATGCGTGTAGTCAAGAAAAGAAAAAAAAAAAAAAGAGAAAAGCTCATAAACCCTCTTCGGTATGCGTGTAGTCAAGAAAAGAAAAAAAAAAAAAAGAGAAAAGCTCTCTCTCTCCCTCTCTGCCACCTTTCACTCTCCTCACTCCCTCCCTGCTGCCTTCGTCGCCGCTGCCGCCTCTCTCCTCTTCCGTTCTCCCTCTGCCCCGCCATCTCTCTCCCTCTCCGTTGCATCTCCCTTCCTCTCCGCCGCAATCTCTCTCCCTCTCCGACGGCCTCTCGCTGTCTCTCGCGTTTTCCGAAGGTCTCTCGCTGTCTCTCGCAGTTTTTCAACAGTCTCTCGCTGCCTCTCGCGGTTTTTCCGACGATTCTCGCTCTCACGCTCTCGGACTCTCGCTCTCTCGCTGATCTCACTGACTCTCGCTCTCTCGTTGGCTCTCGCTCTCGCTCAAAATCTGGTTTAGTCCGTACCATCAGTCGCCGGACCAGTACTCCCTAAGTAAGTATCTCAGACATGAGTAGGTTAGTGGCATAATTGGGGTTACGAATTAATTGGTAAATCTTAATAGGTGGTCGGCGATTGCTTTAGTCCGTAAGGTCAGAGGAAACTGCGAGTTTGGTCACGTTCGGGTAAGGACTCTCTCGAACAAATTTTGAATTTTGCTTATGATAGGTTGGGCTTGATGAATAACATAAGTTAAGGGATTTTATTCCCAGTTGTTCAGGAATTTTGCAAAGGTTGCAGTGTAGTTAGCTTTATGGATCAACCCTCAGGTAAGTGATCTTACTACCTGAACCACCTTCGGGCCTTATGCTTAGTTGTCATGATGTAGTAGGTTTCCAAAGCTGCGTATGATATAAGATGCTTGTATGAAATTTTCATGTCTTTAAGTTGTATGTGCCTGATAGTGTATAAGCTTATACTATGAGATGTTTATGAACAGTACTGTTAATGTATGAATTCATGGAATGGAAGGAGTGTGACTTTGAT
Source organism: Citrullus colocynthis (assembly GCA_031780015.1). Lineage (NCBI taxonomy): Eukaryota > Viridiplantae > Streptophyta > Magnoliopsida > Cucurbitales > Cucurbitaceae > Citrullus > Citrullus colocynthis. The sequence goes on along the minus strand of QLSR01000224.1, from coordinate 2,846,597 downwards.
TGATCATGTATGATGGGTAGTGGTAACTCCCCTACGTCGGTTGGATGTCCACAGGAGGTTGTGTTCCTTCGGGATCACTAGAGGATGTGTTCCTTCAGGTTTACTAGAGGTTGTGTTCCTTCGGGTTCACCAGAGGTTGTGCTTCTTCATGTGCACTAGAGGTTTGTGTTCCTTTCGAGATCACCAGAGGTTGTGCTCTTTCAAGTGCACTAGAGGTTTGTGTTCCTTCAGGATCACCAGAGGTAAGAGTTTCCTTCGGGGCTCTAGAGGTTTGTGGGCATCCATAACCAACGGTGGGCGGGTATAACCATTCCCCGCCCACCGTTGGACCTAGGTGCCTAGCCCGACTCCGGTAGTGGGGTCACTTACTGAGTAATATAATTACTTATCCTTTCTGCTTATATGTTTTTCAGGTAAAGGAAGGAATGTGCCGGCGAATGACAAAAAGAATCCTTGATGGCATTACATGACCCGTAGTAACTTCCGCGTAGTCTTGTATGTTTTACAAAAATTGCTATTCAACTATCTAATTTTGTTTTGAGACTCGTCTATTTTTTTATTATGTGGATTTTTCATTCATTGATTTTATTAGGGGTACCCCGAACCAAAATTTTCTTTTTTATTTATTAATGTGTTATTTTCTTGAGTTAATATAAGTAGTAATTTTCATGAAAAGCTTTGATCCTTCTTCACTATTCAGCATAGTGTCGTTCTTTGAAGTTCGCATGCATTGAGTAATGGTCCGATTAGTTTATATAAGTCGGGTCGTTACAAACACGTTATTATTGTTTAAAAGATTATTAGAGATTACAAAAGTTTTAAACTATCATCGAACAAAATATAATTCAAACAAACATGTGTATAAAAAAAAATTGCCCCTAGGTTTTGATTCTAGTTTCTGTTTAGTCTCTAAGTTTCAAAATGTTATACTTCTGTTCCTTAAGTTTTGAGTTTGATTTTAGTCCCTAAATTTCTAAATGTTATACTTTTAGTGTACAAATTTTGAGTTTTGTTTCAATTTGGTTCCTAGGTTTTAAAATTTACACTTTTAACCTAGTTTTTCACAAAATATTCTACTTTAATTTTTGTGTTAATGTCTATTAATTAATTTTAAATGATTACGAAGTGAAATTTTAAAATAAATTTTAATTGTAAAACTTAATTAATTATAATCATTTTAAATTAATTAATATAACACTAAAGACTGAAATTGAGCATTGAGTAAAAAATCAAGATTAATTTATTTCAAACAATGATGAAGTGAAAATTTAAAATTAATCTTAATAGTGATGAAAAAATAGTGAAACTTAATTAAATAGAGTTCTTTTAAATTAATTAAAGGCTAATTGTTTTAAAAGGCAAAACTGCTAGAAATATTTTCGAATATAGCAAAATGTCATTGTTTATTATTGTTATTGATAGAAGTTTAAATGATACATAGTGACATTTTACTATATTTATAAATATATTGACTAATTTTTCTTTATTTGAAACCTCCCTTAATTAAAATATATTTTTTAATCGAGTAATTATTTAATTTATATTAATACTATATTAAATATTACTAATTTTAATTTATAATTACGTTAATTTAACTACTTAATTAGTAAAGTATAATTCTCCTGTACAAAAGTTGTAAATAAACATGATATTTAATTTTTATATATTAATTAACACAAATGTTAGATATTTAAATCAAAGACATTTCGCCCTAAATATTTAATATCTATACTTATTAAACAAAATTAACGGTCCAAATAATCGTAAAAGATGAGACATTTTTCCATGTGATATTAAGATTTCTATGTTTATTATAGAGTTGTCCAAATAATCGTAAAAGATGAGACAATTTTCTATATGATATTAAAATTTCTATGCTCATTATAGAGTGCGATTAATATACTAATTTTAAATAATTTTTAACATAAGTTTAATCCTTATTGATAAAGCCAAATGATAAAAAGATAAAATAGGTAGGAAAATTAGGTAGAAAATTTGTAGTTGAAACTTTAATTTTTAAATATAATTAAATAGTCAAAAACAAATATAGTTCGACGAACATATTTTGCTTGCAACCCTAAAGTTCTTGATAAAAAAAACATAATATATTTTTTTTCATATATGATATGTGGAGTGGAAAAATCAAACTTTTGATTTCGAGACTAATAATATAAGTATAATGCTAATTGAGTTATGTTTATTTTGGCAAACATATTAGCTGCTTTTGTTCGTATACAATAAATTGTATAATTATGACTTTATTGGGTTAGTTTTCACAAACATTTAGCCAATTTAAATTTCAGAATAAATAAATAAATTTCAAACCATAATTATCCTACATATTCAAATACGAATATTTAATAGGTCTATTTTCTAATATAGCAAAATGAGTCGACTTATTTATAGATTTTAATTTTTAAATATAATTAAATAGTCTAATGTTCTCTATAATTAGATTATTAGTGTTTGTCCTGATTGATAAATCTTTGTTAATATCTATCAATGTCTATCACTGATATATAATGACCATATTTAATATTCACGTTTATACGATGTTATATACGATCTTGTTATAAGGTAAGAAAAGAATAAAATAAACGAATCAAGCACATAATCGGCATAAACTTTCAATAACGACGAACTAAAATAATCTTTTATTATCGTTATTATTTTATGGGGAAAATGATTTGCTATAGTAAACCAATCAAATATATGAATAATAACATGAAAAATCGATCGAATTTCCGATTTTATAGAAACTCTAGGAAACTTTATTTACATAAATTTTCTAAAAGTTTTAAAAAAAAAAATTTAAATCCTATTTACATTGTAGTTTTTAGATTTCTTTTTTCTTTTTGGGAAATGCATTTTTTAACCAATAAATTGATTTTTTTTACCAGAACTAATAATTAACTTTAATAAAGCTAACTAGTATAATTTTATTTTATATAATATACATTCATTACCATAAATTAATGATTAGTTTAAATGTCGAATAATTATAATAATAAAGACAATTAATTGTTTTATTGATTAAATAAATAATTAATTTAATATACTTTAAATTTTATTGTATTTCCAATGTCTGAGGTTTTTTTTTTTTTTTTTTTTTTTTTTAATTATTTTTGTGTGATTATTGGTTATGGAAAAGATGGGAACAAGTTGGTTGGTCCTTTCAAGGGGCCAATTATTATATACATGCTATTTATTTATTTATTTATTTTATTTTTTGAATTGATTGGTATATTCCATTGGCAACCCCTCACACAGAATTAGTCTAGGCAAAGCAATAGCTACTATTTACTATTTTTACTTTTTTTTTTTTACAATAATTGTTTTAAATGATAAAATTGGTGTAAATATTTTCAAATATAGCAAAATGTCACTATCTATTACTAATAGAAAAATCAGTGTCTATCACTTATAGATAATAATAGTCTATCAGTGTGTCTATCAGTGTCCATCATTGATAGACGTTGATATTTTGCTATATTTATAAATAAGTTGGACTCATTTCGTTATATTTAAAAAAAACTCGAACTATAAAAAAAATAATCTATTAATTTTATCCTATACCTTCTAACCCTTTGTGAAAAATCTAAGATCATTATCAAATAAGCTTGAATCAGATTTGAAGCTAAGAATGAGCTTTGTAATCAAAATGTAGACCTACATATACTTTTAAAATGTATATTTTTTTTCTTTTTTTTTTTTTAATTCAACATTGTGGCGGGTGGTGTTAGATAATCTTCAAGAAGTTTCCTTGAAGTCCATTTGAGGCCATTGGATCTCACACTTTAGTTTAATTAAGACCAATTTTTATCTATTAGATCTTCCACATTGTACAATGCCAATTTGTGACCATTAGATCCTCCAAGGTGAATTTGAAGCCATTGGATTTGCTTGATGGCTAACTTTCTTTAGCTATAAATAGGTGGAGACCTACAATTATCAAACCATCCCCAAATCTCAAACCAAGTTGGCAAAATATGAGATAAAATAGATAGAGTTTCTTCTTATACGAAAGCTTAATATTCCTCTATAAAAAAAAGTTTGTNTTTTTTTTTTTTTTTTTTTTTTTTTACCATATAATTTTTTGTTTTGAATGGTGAAGATTAGGTTTGTTTTCTTACTCTGTCTCTATTAAAGAGAATTGAATTTTTTAACCCATTTTTAAAAATAAAATTAACATATTAAAACACTTGTAAAAAGTAAAAGATAAAATAAAAACAAAAAAATGGACGGGTACAAGTGTTTATAAGCTTTGTTTTAAAAACTAAAAAGAAAAAAATCTAAATTACTATTAAAATGAAGTCTTAGTTGCTATTTTAATGCCCCATGGCCTCTATTCAGGGGAAAGTAACTTTTATTTTAATTATCTCATTATTTATTTCATTTTTTAAGCATAAATTCTTGTGACTTCTTTGATTAACAAATAGGGCCTCATTATTAACCTAGGTCTATTTTAGCAATTTATGCATAGCTCTATATCTTTTAAAGAGACAACGTTTAATTATTTTAAAAAAATATTTAAGTTTTAAGGAAAATTATTATAAATAGAAAAAAATATAGTAAAATTTCACTTTATATTTGTAATAGACCGCAGTAGACTCAGATAAATATCTATTTGTGTCTATCTAGATCTATTACAATCTATAAAGTAAAATTTTGCTACATTTGTAATTATTTTTAACAATTTTTCTATTTTTTAAAGCATCTCTAATCTCAATAATATTTATATTATCGTAATGAATTGATTATAACCCTCAATTTCCAAATGTCATTTTTTCTTTTTTTAGTAACTAAAATGTCCTATTTTCACCTTGAGACATTTCGATGGGAACATTATCAACACTTGTAATAAGATGAAATATTATTAATTTTTTATTTAATTTTTTAAACAAACAATAAAATTTTTGTAGCTATAATATAGTCAACATACATAAGTAGATAGAATATTACTCATTTTTATTTTAAATTTATATATTATATTTCAATCCATATAATTTTAAAACTTAGATTTAATTCTTATAGTTTAATAAAATATATCTTTCATAAATAGTACTTATTGAAGGACTAGTTAGAGAATTTTATGAAATCATCGATTAAATGTTAACCTTTTTTAGATCATATAGACCAGATTTATAATTTGATTTGTAATTTTTATGAATATATATATATATATATATATTTATTTATTTAGTTCAATAATAATTATAAAGGAGAAGATGAAACTTAGGAGGTGAAGAGAGAGATGGAATATTAATTAGGATGGAATTAATTTGACATTGACAAACTTTAAAAATGAGTTTAAATGAATTGATGAATACATTTATATAACTTATATGAGAATAATTAAGCATCTAAGTAGAATATTCAATGATACATATATTTAAAAACGCCGGAAATGTGACAAGGGTCGAACTTGAAAAAAGGTTCCGCTCCACCACGTGGCCAGCATTTTTATTTCATTGGATTATCTCTGTTTTCTTTTTTTTTTTTAATGTTTTTTCTTTTCTTTTTCCTTTTAATTTAATGATAAATTAAAATTTTGAAACAAAAAACTATTTTGCTATTTGTATGTGTAGTTTAAACAATTTTTAGTTTGTGTACTCTCCAAAGTTTTTATTTTTTTTATTTATTAAAATCGGCTAATAAATAATAATAATAATAATAATAATAATAATAATAATAATAATAATAATTTTTCATAAAAAAAAGGTTATATTGATATGTTTTCGAATTATATGGTGAAAATGTTAATAGATAATAAAAAGTTTCCAGTATGGATTAAATTTAAGATTTATTGAAGGACAATGATAAAAATTGAACATTTAAAAATATAATCCCATTTGATAATCATTTCTTTTTTTAATTTTTCGTTTTTGAAAATTAAGTCTTATTTCTCTCAATTTATTACAAATGGTTGCATCTTTCTTAAGTTGAGTTTTTTAGCCAAATTCAAAAGAATAAGAACAGTTGTTTTGTAACAATTTCGTTTTTTTATTTTTATTTTTGAAAATTAAGCCTATACACACTATTTACGTTTTAAAATTTATTCATTTGTAATCTACTTTTTACCAATGGTTTAAAATTTGAAAACTAAAAAAAATAACTTTCAAAAACCTGCTTTTGTTTTTGGAATTTGGCAAAAAATTCAACTATTATAGTTAAGAGAGATGCAAATCAATGTAAGACGTGAGAATGAAATAGGCTTAATTTTCAGAAATAAAAACAAAAAACGAAATGGTTGTCAAATGGACCATTTTTAGGTTTTCAAAATTTGGCCTGATTTTTTAAAATATTAATAATAAAAAGTAGAAAACAAATCAAGAAATTTAGAGTTAAAATGGGTCTTCATAGTCTTAATTTTCAAGAAGAACAACTCAAAAGTCAAATGGTTACCAAACATGTCCGTGGGACTGAAGTTAAGATCTACATAGTCCTTAAGTTTCAAGATTTGTATTAAAATTAATTAAAAAAATTAACTACATTATTATTTTAAATTAATTAGGTTAAAATTATAAATTTGGTCTTTATGATTTGAAAAACATTTTGAATTTAGCCTCTGTGATTTATAATTATGAACAATTTATTTACGATGGATTTAGGGCCTATTTACAATGATTTTATCAAATTATAGAGGCTATTTATGTCTATTTTTCTCCAAACTATAGAGGCTGAATTTATAATTTAATCAACTAATTAATAGACATTAACACTAAAGACTAAAAAAATCTAGAAACTAAGCGTGCGTTTAGTTTAACTTTTCAAGTACTTAATTTTTAAAAATAAGTCACTCAAAATAGTTTAAAAATATATTTTAAATATCTTTTGTTAAAAGAATTTAAATAATAAGTCAATCTAAACCACACGTAAACTGAAATAAACTTAAATTTTTAGGGCAAGGTGGTAATATTTTGAAAGAGACAAACTAAATTGAAATTAAAACGGAAAATATAGAGGGTAGAATGAAAAATGTAATTTTGTGGATTTTAAAAAGATTTAAAAAGAAAATTAAAGAGTAAAAAATGGAAAAGAAAAAAATTTTTAAAAAAAATTTCTGGCGATAATTTAATTATATTATTGTAGCGCATCTTGTAAAGCTCAGGCTTCTTCCTCTCCATTTCCACCAATTGTAGAGAGAGAAAGGGAGAAGAGAGAGAAATCGAGAGATTGCAGAGAAGAAGAGCACTTGTCGTTCTCTTCCTCAGACGACTCAGATTGCTCCAACCCCATACTTGGCGCTTCTCTTCTTCAACGCTTTCAACACTTTCTCTCAACAACAAAAAAATCTCAAATGCAACATTCAATCAATCTCTTACTCACATCAACGCTTCAACCTCTGTAACAATCTCTTCTTCTCTTACCTTCTTCTCTTACCTTCTTCTCTTACCTTCTTCTTTACTCTTCCATGGCTTCCTTTGCTGTTTCTTCTCCATTCTGTACTTGGCTTGTTGCCGCTTGCATGTCCGCCACTTGCTTCAAAGACCATTCCCTCAATGCCTCACCCATCCCTCATTCTTCTTCCAAGAGATCGACATCAACCTCCAGGAGAAGGAACCCGCTCTCTAAATGTTATACTATCACTTCTCAATTCAACACTGGATTGATGTCTTCTTTTCGTGGATTCAATATTCATGACCTCATGAACTCCTGCCTCGCTTTTGAACCCTGCGATGACTACTGTAACAGTACTTACGCCCTTTCTTCTCTTACCTCTTTAGGTAATAATGGTTTCTCCTTACTTTTTCGACCTAAGTCTCTCCCTCTTAACCGCCGCCACAGACGTGCGAATCGGGCTTCACGTTCAGGTGATTCAGTTTTTCTTTTACCATTTACGGTTTCTGGAATTTGTATTGCGCTTTGGAATTGGTACCTTATATTTTTGGACTGATTCGAATCTGTTTGTATGGCTTCTTGCTTCTGGCTTTTCGCTGTACTTGACTGGAACCTTCGGTTTTTATTTACCTAATTTTTCCTTGCTGATTTCTTGAATAGACCCGTTGAAGGAGGAGTTATTAGATTAATTTAGGCACTTCACTTCTTGGCAAGAATCTTGCGTTCTTGTGTTTTTTGTGTATATATATATTTTTGGCTCGATTCAGATTTATCTCTTGTTCGTTTCTGCTTTTCGACTTCATCGAGAGAAAACGAGTGTATCGAATTAAGTTGCATTTGTGTTTTTCCACTGCCGCTGAATCCATTAATTACGTTGTAATGCTGTAACCTTTGTTATTTTGTCTCTGACCCAACTCTTCACGCCCATACCTATTCTTTTTGTTGTTTATTTTTTTATTCTATTTTTTTGAGTCACACGAAGTGTTGTCTTTTGCTGTGTTTCATTTTGCTCATTGTCATGCAGTGTCATCTTTCTCTCTACCACTCAGGAGATTTTGGTTTAGTTATTGCCCTTAATTGGCTTTCAGTATTCTGGTCTGCATTTCTCAAACCTGGCTTTATTATATTTTTGAGTTGCTTCAACCCAAAACCTATATTCTTTTGGGTTGTGTCACCAGTATACATTATTATCTGTCCTCAACAAAAATAGTCTTGTTAAACCCAGCTTGGCCATTGCCTAATTCTGGAGTTTGTAAATGATATCTATCATCAATACATTGAAGTTTGTTGTTTCATGGTCCTTCAGCAAGTATGAAGTTTCCATGATCCTAAAAAGTTGGTATGAATTCTGTATACAGTTTAGATATGTTCTGTTGGATTCTGATTTCATTGGACCTAAAAAAATTAATTAGTAGAAACAGGGCAGTGTGGAATATTATGTTAGAAAACAGAAAGAATACTGAACCTGATTATTGTATTGTCATTTTTTTTAACTTCAGGTGAGACTGTCGCTATAGCTGTTCAACCAGCTGAAGACGTGGGAAGCAAGAAGAAACACCATACAAAACAAAGAAGAGTAGTTGTCACTGGAATGGGTGTGGTGACGCCCTTGGGACATGATCTTGACGTCTTCTACAAAAATTTGCTTGAGGGTGTCAGTGGAATTAGCGAAATAGAGGCATTTGATTGTTCCCAGTTCCCCACAGTAAATCTACCTTCCTCTAAAAAATTCCTGAAACCAGTGTCATCTGTTTGTCTGTCTGAGTTCTAATTCTTTTCTTCCTCAGAGAATTGCTGGAGAGATTAAAACTTTCTCTACCGATGGATGGGTTGCACCAAAATTCTCTAAGCGGATGGATAAATTTATGCTTTACATGCTTATTGCTGGCAAGAAAGCCCTAGAAGATGGTGGATTGACAAAAGAGCTTGCAGAAGAGTTGGATAAAACTAAATGTGGAGTACTGATTGGTTCAGCAATGGGAGGCATGAAGGTAATCCCTAATTCTATGCTTGATACCAGGGGAGTGGGTTGAAGGTGAATATTACCAATCTGTGATTTACCCACTTCCCTTACATCGGAGAAAGATTACTTGTAAAATTGTAACCTGAAAGTTTGTTATCTTAATCCTTCTAAAGTTTTTTTTTATTGACAGTTGCTACTTGATAGCCATATGACTTTTACTAATATGACCAAAAAAAA
>QLSR01000224.1:2824355-2836670 GCA_031780015.1 Citrullus colocynthis | reverse complement strand
AAAAACAGAGTTTCATTTTTATGTTAATTTATCGTTCTTTTAATTGCCAATGTGCTACTACGATTTTTTTTTTTTTTTCATTTTTCATTATTGTTATTATTTATCAAAACTTCTTCCGATTAACTTATATTGAATAGGTCTTTAATGATGCAATTGAAGCCTTGCGAATTTCATACAAGAAGATGAATCCTTTCTGTGTTCCGTTTGCAACTACAAACATGGGTTCTGCCATGCTAGCTATGGATCTGGTCAGTGAATCCTTTTATGGACATAGTTAATTAGAAGGCAAAAAAAAGAGAAACTCTTAAGGTATTGGAGCTATTGATTCTTAACACTATTGTGAAATAGTTGCTTTGAAAATGTAGGGATGGATGGGCCCAAACTATTCAATTTCTACTGCTTGTGCTACGAGCAACTTTTGTATACTAAATGCTGCAAATCACATAATTAGAGGCGAAGCTGTAAGTAATCACTTTCTTAGAAACTAAAGAGTGGATTTATGTTGTTTCCAACCTTCTCTCTTTCTCTTGGTATACAACTTACTTGACTACTTGTGTGTTTGCCATAGTTTTTCCAATATTCCAACAAGGCTATTACCTGATTAAAGTGCTTTTCAATATATGTATTTTTTTCTAGTGAAGTTTGACTACATGGCAGAAAATATATTTGAAAATTTAGAAAACACTTAAAAAGTGCCTTGGAGGAAGCTAGTCGATAGGCTCCGAAGAATATTTTGGAAAATATGGGAGATTACTGAGTACTGCACGCTTGAGAGGCTTAGAAACTCTACAAGATTCTACTACTAGAGTAGAGACACTCTAGTCCACCAAATTCACAGCACACTTTCCCTCTCTTCCCTCCCTTCCTCTACCTACATACTGCAAGCCTCTTCTTTGTCCTTTTCTTACTATCTCTACACATAGGCTATCTCTCCCTTGTATCCATAACAGTCCTCACGTAGCACAATCTGCACTCCTTTGCCATTATTCACTCTCCTCCTACATAAGCAAGCAAATGAGTGGTTGGCATCCATAAGCAAACGAGTACTTTTTTCACCTAGAAATGTTTACTAGAGAAGTGTTTCATATTATTATCCTAAACAATATTCCCAAGTCAACTGAAATGTTCCATGTGCTTTACTCTGTTCTTGTTGCTATAGTTTCTGATCTTTTATGTGCAGGATGTAATGCTCTGCGGAGGTTCAGATGCAGCAATCATACCCATTGGTATTTTCTATTTATTATGTATTAAAGTTTTAACTCTTTTTGCCCGAGATATTTGAAGTGAATCTATCCTATTTTACTGTTGCTAGGTTTGGGAGGTTTTGTTGCTTGCAATACACTTTCACAAAGGAACAGTGATCCTACTAAAGCTTCACGGCCTTGGGATATTGTAATGTCAGCTTCATTTTTTGTTTTCTTTTCTGATTGTCCGAATGATAGCTTTTCAGTAAACAAAAACTTTGCTTATGAATAAATAAAATATCACAACAATGAAGATGGAATGTCTTAAACCTGGGCTAACTTTCTTATCTGAAAATCTTAATCTTGCAAAGAGGTAGAACAAGTAGTTACAGGACTTGGTTTTTCTTGATAGGAAAATATAATAATTTCTGTTTTTTGTGGTTCTATACGTCATTTCTTTGAAGTCTGAACAAAATAGAAGTACTATGGCGAATATACTTTTATGCAACATTAGAACTTTCTTACTTAAAAAATGTGTCAGAAGTCACCAGTAGGTAATCTTGAAAATCATAAACCTGATGTGCTTGTTTATCTCCATTTTGATGCATAGCATCTTTGTTTTATACAGAATCGTGATGGATTTGTTATGGGGGAGGGAGCTGGAGTTTTGCTTCTAGAAGAATTAGAGCACGCAAAGGTATGATCAGTGCTATTTTTTTTAATTATCATTTCATATGAATCTTTTCCCCTCAGCCTATTTTTCTGGAGCATCCTCTTGTCCAAGGCTTTGCAGCATTTCTCATCTTTGCCCCATTTTATTTTTTCCAACGTCATCTTATCCATAATGTTTCATAATATTGCTGAACTTTAAGCATCTATTTATTGTAAAATATCTTAGATAATTTACTATTTCCTGATTCCACAATTGCAGCAACGAGGTGCCCAAATCTATGCAGAATTTCTAGGTGGAAGTTTCACTTGTGATGCTTATCATGTGACCGAACCACACCCTGATGGTAATCCTCTATCATTAACCAAGAAATTGGTGGATTATTTTTTTCGTAATTTTTTGTTTGGAAATTTTTACTGTTATTATTTTTATTAGTTTTTTAATTCATCAACGATAGGGTGGGGGATACAAATCTCCAACCTCCCTTAACTAGTTCAACTTTGTTTAAGTTGGCAAAATTAATTGGGTTACTTTTACAATTTTAAATTATGGAATTCCACCACATTGAATTATCTCGATTATTTCCCCAAGTAGTTCAATTTTCTACGGTATGGTGGTATAATTTTTACTGGGCTCCATGAACTGAAAAAAATGTTAGAATCTATACAGGAACATGCGAGGGAATCTTTAATAATTTCTAATTGAGGTAGTTTTCAAGTGAACTATTAAGTTAGGTGAAAAAAAAAGAGTCAATCATTAAGGATTCAATTTTAAATTAGATTTCTCAACTCCATTGTTAATCAAAATCAATATGTGATCTCTAATCATAAATATTAATGATATTAAAAACTTATAAGTACGGGCATACATATATATACATATAGAAAATCGAGCATTTTTTTTACTAGAATATGTAAAATTTTAATTCAATAGTAAGGATTCAACTATAAGATATGTCTTACTACTCTCATAGATATCGTAGGTTCAAATCTCCACCCCTTGTATGTGTCATAATGTTTTAAAAAATATTAGTAGGATAATGTGTGTTTTTCAATTTAGGACATTATACAACGTCAATACTGGTATTACACTTTATTGTACTTAACTGTGTAGTGTGTAATTTTTGTGACTGGTTTATTTACTTCTCTCCCAGAGTTCTCTCGGATTTTACATTTACAAAAAAAAGAAAAAATGAACTGTTCAAAGGTCATAAAGGTTTGTAAGACATGCGCTCTGTAGTATGCAGTTTAAGGTTTTACTTGAAATAGCAATGGCATGGATCTTTCCTGCACAACACCATTCTCAACTGATGTATAATATGTTTTTCTTAATATTTCATAGTTATGATTATTATTATGAATGCATTCTTCTTGATTAAGGATTGCTGAGTTTAGAAGTGTGCAGAATCTTAACGGACTACTTATTCTAGTAGAACTAGTTATTGTTTAATAGAGTTTGTAAATCATGAAAACCATTAAAGCTAGCATGCCAATTTCCTGAGATCAAGTATTAAAATTATTTTGAAGGGAGAGAGACTTGAGAGAGAGAGAGAAAATAAAGAGAGGGAGTAGAGAGTGAACTCTTGGGGTTTTGCCGCTGTTGGGTGGCAAGAGGCCGGAAAAGAAGGAGGGTGAGTGGGAAGGCAAAGTGGTCCAGTGACCAAATGGGATATGGTTCCCTTCTTTGAGCCAAAGAGTTGTGGAGTCTTTTGCACACTGAATCTGAGGCAAATTGTCATGGTTGTTCTTAGGCCATTGATGCCATTGGTTTGAGAAAGTCATCTGTGCAAGGTGCACCAGAGGAGAGGTACATGCAAAGGTGGAAGTAACAAGACTAAGAGGTGGTGATGATAACAGGTTTAATGCTGACCAAGGCGGTTACAGGGACAAGCAAGGTAGTTATGGTGTTGGCAGTGGTGGTGCTTGCTTTAAGTGCAGGGAGACGGGGGCATATAGCCAAGGATTGCTACCTGCAAGGTGCTGCAGATAGGTATGGTTGCAGTGGTGGACACTGATAAATTGCATTGAGTGTTGGCACTTTGCCTGAGGGTCCAAAGGCTGGCTGTTTATTTCACAAATTAGTGACGTGCATTGACTTTTCTTGCTTCCTGGGGTGTCTTAATCAATTTCCTTCTCTTTTGGTCACAGTTTTGGCTGGATATGTAAAATGATCTTTAATAGGGTTGGGTAGTTTCTCCATGGATTTATCTATAATTTTTCTTTGTTAGATGACAAAATATTAATTTTTCCTTCACCCATCAGCTTAAGCTTTTGGGTCAGTTGGTGATTTAAAGGTGGTATCAAAGCAAGTGGTCCTATATTCAAACCCCTACAATGTTATTTCTTTCCCAATTAATATTGATTTCCACTTGTTGGGTCTTCTACATATTTCAAGCCCATAAGTGAGGGGGGTGTTAGATGATATAATATTAAATTTGCCTTCACCCATCAGCTTAAGCTTTTGGGTCAATTGGTGATTTAAGATTCTTTATTGTCCTCTAGTTTGAAAGGGACAATTTTATCAGGTATCATTTACAAAGAGATGATTAATGGGGGAGGAATCTTCCTTGTTTACTGTCTCTTAGTTGTTGATCCAAGAATTTTGTATACGATGCTAGGTTTGAATGGGAAAATAGGAGGGTATAAGTGAGGGAAACCTTCACAATTGTGTGTGCGGATAAATGGTTATTTGTTTTCTTCTGTGTGATACTTCTATTGGAGCTGGATCACTAGAGAATAGTAGCTAATAAGAAAATGAAAAGAGTCTATTAGAGGCGCTCTATCATTACAGGGAAAATTTTAGGTGTAAAACGCGGTGGATGCAGAGTTGAGTAAAATGAGGGGGGAGATGCAACAGTTTGTGGAGAAGAACACGCATAGGGAGTGCAATGAAGAAAGTTGGAGGGATTAGGACTTTGGAGAGTGTCGGAGTTGATTGGTAACATTGCATAGTAATGTAGGACAAAGAGAGTGTGATGAGAACCTACATCTTTTGTCTTTTAGAGGGAGGGAGGGATGGAATAGAAGTTCAATGATTGGAAACGTGTAGCTCCAATGGGGGAAATCCAGATAGGGGGCTGTTCAGGGTAGAAAGTCAATTCACCATTAACAAGTTGATGGAGAAGGAGCCACCAGAAGCCACAGTATATGGAAGGATCTGGTGGGTTGGTACATTAGTGGTGCACTTAATGCTAGTGTGAAAAGCCCATGATCTTCTATAGCCAAGCTATGTAGGCTTGTTTTTTCGGAAGGCATCTTTTGGTGCTCAATTCCCAAGACTCTTATCAGCCTACTGGTAGCCAAAATATTTTTATTGTCTAAGGCCTAATGATAAAATTTGATTTAAGTTTAACTGAAGGCACCGAGGGAGTTGGTGTTTCCAACCCTATTCTTCAATGCGGATAAAACATGTCTCCTCAAGTCTCTGTGTGTTTTTTCATCAAGTCCCTATGTAGCTCTCTCATTTGTGGACCGGCCACTCTACCTGCTATGCTTTGTTAGTTGATTTGGAAATCCAAATACTGTGAAAAACTTGAGGTTTTCTTTTGTTCACCAGGGGCCGTGTGCTCTCCTGTGGGAGTTTCGGTTGGAAAGAATGAAGAGAGTTTCTGAATATTTTCCAGAGCTGTAGCTTGAAATTTAGGCAGTTTCTGTTTCTCCCTAGAACTTTCTAATTTTTTATGTCATTCCTACATAGCTAACATCATGATCACTTGGGGAGGCTTCTTGTAACACTTTGGTCAAGTTCCTTGGCTCTGCCCTTTCGGTATATTTCATTCAACCAACAAAATTTTGAGATTTTGAAAGAGGACATTTTTAAAAGGACAACTCTCACTAGTGTGTTTTTCATTTTTGTAGATGTCTAACTCATAGATTAAGTTTGTGTAACCTACGTTTGTTATACGCATTCCTTAATCTCTGGGGTTTGCTTTATCTCATTTGCTTCATAAATTTAACCCACCTTTTGTATTATATATGAACCTTTACAAAATATAAATTCTCACTTCACACTCGAATACAAATTATGCGAACCTAAGTTTTTATTACATATTCTGTCGCATAATCCAACACCAAGCATCCCAATCTCAAGTTTGATAAACCCAAACTGATTAAAATCATGATCCGGAGTTATGACATCTTATATTATGCTTTATATGGCATCTTAAACAGGGGCCGGAGTTATTCTCTGCATGGAGAAGGCATTAGCTCAGTCTGGAATATCTAAGGAAGATGTGAACTACGTAAATGCGCATGCAACGTCTTCTCTGGCTGAAGACGTTAAAGAATATCAAGCTCTTGTACATTGTTTTGGCAAGAATCGTGAGGTATTTAACCATGCAAATGCAATTCTTACTTCTATCTAAAATATAAGTTTCTGCTTTGCTAAACATAGCAATGATTTTGCAGTTAAGAGTGAACTCCACGAAGTCTATGGTTGGCCACTTACTAGGGGCCGCTGGTGCTGTCGAGGCTGTTGCCACCATACAGGTGAGATTTATCAAACGTGATCATTAAAATTGAATAATGGGAATTTTTCAAATTTAGTTTCTTCCACAGGTCAGATTATCCGTATCATGAACAATCTATATGAGTTATGAAATGAAAGAGATCAGAGAATTTTCCACGATTATTCACGCTCACATATAGAGTGTTTTGATTTAGCCCTAAGTCTTCATCATGGTGTTATTTATTTGAATGTTTCAAGGGTTATTCTATTGAACAGGAACTGGGAGAGTTTTATTGCTCCTTTTTAGTCTTTCTATCTTGTTTTGTACCTTGTGTGAATTTTGGGTCTCTTTTCATTTCCTTTCCTTTTCAAAAGAAAAGTGAACAAGGCTTTCATAATATGCATTCCTGATTTTATATACGATTCTAATTAGATATATTGTTTCCAATTACACTGAAGTTGCTAATGTTAGACTCTACTTCCTGGTACAGGCCATCAGAACAGGATGGATCCATCCAAATATTAACTTAGAAAACCCAGATAAAGGCGTGGTATGTTGGTTGTTATGAGGATCGTTGTTTCATATTTTCATGATTGAATTGCACATGGTCTGATCAATCTATTGCATGGTCTCCGTTTACTTCTTAAATGAACTACAGGACACAAATATACTTGTGGGCCCAAAGAAAGAAAGATTGGAAATCAAGGTCGCTCTGTCTAACTCCTTTGGCTTTGGCGGCCACAATTCATCCATCCTATTTGCCCCGTACAAATGAAACACTTAAAAACGGGAGTCCTTCAGCCTAATGTGTACAAGGTACGTTGTTTTCTTTTCGCCTCTCATTAATTCTTTGGAAGAAAGAATGTATGCATTTTTTTTTCTGATTTGAACGGGTTCTAAACTCATGGTCGAAAGTATATGTCTAAACCGTGCATTTTTTTTTCTGGTTTGAATTTTTTTCCGATTAGAATGTATGCATGCAATAATGTACAAAGTTGGTTGAATCAGCTTTAGCTTTTTCTTGGGTTAAAATATTATTATGGTCCCTATACTTTGGAGTTCGTTCAATTTTAGTCTCTACACTTTCAAATGTTCAATTTTAATTTTTGTGCTTTCAATAAATCTTAAATTTTGGTCCCTAAGTTTTTGTGGATTTTTTGCATTATTTTTTTATTTTTTATTACCATTTTCACTATAAATTTCGATATCATACTTACATATTATGTTTCTTTGTATGAAAATTATCATGATTATTTAATCAATTTCGATAAAAATTAATTTCGAGTCACAAAATTTAAGATTTACTAAAAGTATAGGGAATAAAATTGAATAAATTTCAAAGTATAGGGACCAAAATGGTATTTAACCCTTTTTTTCCGGTTCTTTTCCTTTTTAATCAGACTTCGTATAGACTGTCTAATACTGTTGTCTTGCAGTTGCTGACTGTTGTGGGGATAATTGCCGTTGTCCGTTGATTGTTTCATAGGACATACAGCAACGCAAATCGGTTGGCCGTTCAATCGCTTGTGATCGAGCAGGATACAGGCCGGTGATCGTCTGGGTAAACATTAGAACATTTTCCAAACCAGTTGTGTAGTACTATGTTGATTTTGACGAATTAAGTTAGCTTCTACAGCGTTGATAAACAAGACCCCAAAAAAAACAAAAACAAAAACAAAAATCAAAACTTAAAAAAAAAAAAAAGAACAAAACCAATCCCTTTTGATCTGCAATATTTTGCATGTAGATGGAACCGCTAATTGAAGAGATGTTTTCATTATCCTAATCTTGCATTATATAACATCTTCGAGGCTAAATTCTTTTTGATTTATTTGCCTCATTTCCGAAAACCACCCCTTCAGTCCAACTGAATTTCATATTTAAGCCATACAAACTGCCTTTCTCAATTTGTTTTGCTTTGTTTTCCGTTTGAGTTCTACAATGATAGGGGAACTTTAGATGTCTTTCATTGAGCTATACTTGACAAAAGTATTTTATTATTATTTTTTTTTAACTTTGGTTTAAATGCATCTTTCTTTTCTTAAAAAACAAAAAAAAAAAAAAAATGTGTTTAATTTTATTGAGTGCTCTGTCTTCTGTATTTTTAAATATGTAACATTTCTATTTTAAAATTTTATGCAATGGTTTTGTCTGTAACAATTTAAAATCTTTGTTATGAAAACTTCAATCAAAATCCCTTACAGCTTTAGTAGTTTTAGACATCAATACAACATCCTAAAATTTCTAGTCCTACGGGAATATGATAGGCTCAAACGGATTGTATTTAAATTACTTTTTGAATTCTAATAGGAGTGGTTTTTTGATTCAGTTTTTCTAAAAATCTGCCACTTTCTTAATCAATGAAATAAATATATTATATTAATATATTTTTAAATTATAATTGATTCAATTTTTTATAACAATAAACTTTCTTAAATTTTTATCAAATAAAATAATTCAGATTAGACAAAATTAATTGAAATTTAAATCATATAAAATTTTAAAATATATATTATAATAAATTATAAATTAATTATCAATGTAGTTCATATAATTAAATTATACCAGTTTAGTACTAATTTATCTAATATTACAATTAGTTTTTTTCAATTTAAAATTAAAATTTACCAAACACCACTTTACTTCTATTCACAAACAAAGATGTCAACAATTATATATTAAAAGATACAACAATTCCAAACTAAGCCATAGTCTCGTTGTTCATACTATAAAGTTTGGGTTTATAAATAATAGTAAACTTTACATCAATATTATTCAGTTTCATCCTATTTTTTAAAATATATTGATGGAAGTACACAATAAAGGAAAGGAGTCTAGAGTAGGGAGGGTTATAATAAATGGAAGGACTATAGTTCTGGGAATTTTCCAAAATATTGCATCCTAAATGCCTATCTATAATATAATTGAGTTGAGTGGTTAACTTGTTTGGCCAACTCATTGTGGGTTCACAATGTTTTAACACCAACCCTAACTACAACTTATTAACACTAATTTCAACAACAGCTTCCCTTTGTGCCCTCCACAACTTCTCTATCTTTCTCTTTTTTACCTTCTATTTTTCCATTGTTATTATTAAGATATAGATAATAATTAACAAAAATATTTTTATTTTTATCCTATAAATTTATTTTTAAATATAAATTATATATTAAACAAAATTTTTTGATAAAAATATCTCTATCTCATTGCCCTCCCATATCTTAACAATAGAATAAATATGATATACAAGTGATTATATCCTTAATGCTCATGTTAAAATATATGTATATAAATAATGTACAATAAAAGTAGAAATGTTTTCAAATATAGTAAAATTAGCCAAATTATTTACCAATATAGAAAAATCTCATTCTTAAGTAATAGAGCGCAATAGAAGTCTATCACAGTTTACTGTTGATGGATAGTAAATTTTTTTTATATTTATAAATCGTTTGATATTTTTTCTATTTATAATAATTTTTCATAAAATTAGGATGTCACTAATATTTAGCAGTAATATATAATATATTAGAAAGTAAGCCTATTTGACAAATATTTTTGGACTGTTTTACCCTTTTGTTGTTTTTAATGAATTAAAAATATACAATTGCCACATTATTTACATTAATTTTAAGGCCATTTTCCCAAATTTTCTAATTTTATTATTAATATTATCATTATTATTATTATTATTATTTTGAATTTCCAAATTCTTGTTAGTTCGATTTTTAAACATTTAATTATATTATAAAAATGTTATTCTATTTAGCTATTTAGAAAAACTTTATTAAAAAAAGAAAACAATTTGTTATTAGTAAAATAGTGACAATTTTTTTTTTTTTACACAAACTACGGGTGGAGAATTGTACCTCCGATCTTCTAGGCTTCTAGGGATGGAGCACATGTCAATACCACTAAGTCAAACTCACTTTAACAAAATAATTACAATTTTATTATTGAACAAACGGTTATTTTTTAAATAATTTAATAATTATAATTTAATTTTTATAGTAACCATCATCTTTAAAATAAATGTTTGCTTATTAAAATTCTAATTGATAATGTATATAAATTGGAGAGCAAGGTCTTCCTTGATAAAAAGAAAATGGGAACACGGTCATATATTACTCAAATTTTCCAAATTCCCCATGGAGAACGGGGTGGGGATTCCCCGCGGTAAAACTTTTTTCGTTTAATTTTTTTAAAAGAAACCAATTACTATAAATCACTATTATGAAAAAGTTTTAATTAAATAGTTAGCTTTTATATGATTAATTCCACATGGACAACTAAAATTTTAAGAGAAATTACTCAAAAATTTGAAGTTAAAGAAACAATTATCTATCAAATTATTCATATATATAATCTAAATTTATTAGAATTCAAACATATAATTTTTATTCTAATTCAAACATATCTATTATTTTGACCACTAAACAAGAAATCTTGAAAATTAAATATAATATTTATATAATAAAAATAAATAACATAAAATTAAATTACTATAATAAATATAAGAAAAAAACCTAATGGGGCGGGGATAGATAACAGGGTGGAGGCAGGGGTCATTCCCCATCCCATTTAGCTTTCGTGGATATTTTCCCCCACTCTCTCCCTCATTGCCCACCTAAACTGGGAATCCTCGCCCCATTCGGGGAAAAATGTACTTGGCTTGAAATAAGAAGTGACCTTGTATGCCTAAGAAGAAAGGAAGAGAGTTGAGATGTTGTAATTGGTGGATTAATGGCATGAAGAAGAGTTGTAATAGAACCTGTCAATATAATGTTATACACATAAACAAGTAATAAGAACCAATCTTTGGAAGAGCGATGATCTTTCGATTGGGTAAAGTTGCCCCGAAGAAAAATAAGCACAATTCCTCATACTCACTTTCATAAATTGGGTCAGTCCGATCATAAAAAGTGAAGGCTCAAACTCGACCCAGGCCTAAGCCAAGGGCCTAAGACATTATTTAGACCGACCCAACCTTCTATAGTTAAGCCTATGGTCCTACCCTTGAGCTTGGCTCTTTGGATCAATGTTTGAGTCAAGCTTGGTTAGACTTGGACCAGGCCGTGAATACCAACGATTTAGTTGTTTAATATATATATATATATATATATATATATATATATATTAGATTTTTTTAATGAAATGTTATTAAAATTTATTAAAATTTTATTTTTATTAAATCTATTTTATATTCTAGATAAAACTATTGATATTATAAAGTTTTATTTAGTATATAATTGTCTTAAAAAGTTTTATTAGGCTTTAACACTTAAAAAGAAAAAAAATTTTATGTTAACTAAAAGCTACGATATATTAAACATAACTTAAAAAAATTTTAAAATTTGTACTTTTTTTAATATATGAAGAATTATATATATGTACATATACATTTGGTTAGGTACAATAATAAGCTTATTAAGTTGGCTCGATGGGTTGATCCAAATATGGCAAATCCGATTATAAAAATGGTGATCCATATCTAATCCAATGAATAAATGGGCTGAATTGGACTTGGTTGGTCAAATGTTGACTTTGAGTCGAACTTGGATTAAGTTTACGCTGGACTTCAGTCCGTCGATGTGGCTAACCTCATACAAGTCGGAGTGGCTAGTTTGAGACCATAAAGGGTGTTGCGAAGATGGCTAACATAATGAGGGCAGTGAGGATGAACATAGGCCTGTGGTTGAGGAGTGTAAATTTCCTCTTTGAGAGCATCAAGGGAAAAGGAACATACTTGACAACAAGTTTACCTACAAGAAGTCGTTCATGAACAAAATGTTGATATATGTCAAATGTGTTTGGTTCTTTGATGCATAACAGGATTGGCAGCGATGTATGTTGTGTATAGGAGCAATGGAGAGTAGAGGGAGACGAGAACCCCAACTCAGACAACATTGTCCAAACCCATGATGTTTCGATTGCAGAATTTGCAAGACCCTTGTACTCAGATTCGACAATGCTGCAAGAGACTTTTTTTTTTTTTTTTTTTTTTTTTTTTTTTT
>QLSR01000224.1:2779213-2824144 GCA_031780015.1 Citrullus colocynthis | reverse complement strand
TTTTTTTTTTTTTTTTTTTTTTTTTCTTTTTTTGCTTTGAAGGACCAAGAAATGTGCAATAACCACTTGTTTTGCATATAACAATAACCATGAGTCATTGTAAGGCATAAAGGAATTGACATACCTTGTTGAGAGCGAAGGAAATGTGATGGTACAGTACTGTAATGCCCCAACTAAACTACGATACTCTGTAGGATTTGGTAATAGATCTTCGCCATTCAAGGATAATGCATAACTGATACTCAAAGGAGTAAAGACAGGTTTGCAATCAGCTCACTGTGCACGAGTTAATAAATCTAAAATATACTTTTGTTGAGACAATTGTTAACCATTAGCTCAGAACAATGCTTGAATTCTTATTTCTTACTGATGGCAAGAGATAGAACAATGCCAAAGATTGTCAGTTTCACCACAGGGCTAAAAAAGAATCAAAATAATCATGTCCTTATGTCTGTGTAGATCACTTCCCAACAAGTCAGGCCTTAAGAAAATCGATTTCTCCATTTGGTTTCAACTTCAAGCGATAAACCCATGTGCATCCCAATGGCTGACCGGCAACCAGAGGTTAATAGGTGGGGTTTGCAAGCCAGAGGTTACAGTGTTGATGGGATGGGAGAGAGTAGAAGGCTGGCTGGTGGAGGACCCAAGGCCAAGGAGGAGGTGAACTGCACCATTTCCAAGAAATGATATCCTCCTAAAATGTTGCTTTCAAAACCAAAAAGACACCTAATCCAAACCTTAGCAAATAAAAGATATGTCCATCTTTATGATACATATAAACATATAGAGAATATTAAAGAGTACATGAACCTTAAATTTTATCATTTGTTTAAAAAGCAAGTTGTTGAACGTAAACATTTCAAATCCTTCTTGAAGTAGAAATACTTTATAATTTCATACAAAAATTGAGACCTAACACTGTATAGCGGTCAAATTGAATAAATAAATTATTCCACAATATATCTTATAGTACACAAGCTCCAAGCAAAAATGTGACCCGACAATGGAACCTCTCCTTCAAGCAAAACTGAAATGGGGAAAAAATATACAGAAACTCATCTGATTTTCTGAAAACAAAAAATATATATATGTATTCTCAACCAATCATCTGATTTTCTTTCTACTTGGCCTTCTTCTTGCTACCTTTGTTGTGACCCTTCTTAAACTTGGAGCCTTTACTTGACAGAATACTAGAGGCACTTTTGCCTTCAAGTTTCTTCGTCATATTTACCACACTAACCATTCCTTTCCGAGCAGCAGCTCGATGCTCCGGTCGACGGCTCATCATCTTCCGATCAAGAGGCCAATATGCGTAAGGTTCAAGCTTGTCCTTCCTCTTAACATCCCCGCCAGCCTTCTTGCTAGCATACTCGGTACCGGTGTAAGCCCAACCAGAGTCTGATGTTCTTCTCCGCTTCTGATTTTTCTTGGAGGATCCAACCGACAAGTGACTCCTAACTTCACTCCTTTCATCTAAATCTGAGTTGGAACCTTTCCTTTTGAAATTTGTCTCATCATCATCGGCAATTATTAAGCGTCCTTCATCGTCAATCTTCATCTCACCATCTGACACAACTGTTTTCCGCTTGAGATGCAATGATGATTGAAGAGCATGTCTTGTTCTTTGTTGATCAAGCAAGTCAAGAGGCTCATCTTCCATTTGGTCGGGCAAGCGCTCAAGTAAGTTCATGGTTGATCGACTCTTGGGACTGAAGGTGTTTAAAAATTGAGATTGCAATCACCAATCTAGGCAAATGGGACATATACATTACTCTAAATTAAACAGGGAATGAAAATGCAAACGAACCGTTTAGATGTCTTTGATCTGAGGTGTGAGGAAGCCTTTGATGGCCGACTTTTTCTACCATCCACATGTTCTGAATCACTTTCCCCCAAGTATTCTCCACCACTATCTTCAGTCTCATCATCACTCACCTCCGAAAATATTCTTGTATGATTCCATTTACTCATCCTGAAAGTAACCCAATAGTCACAAGAAGAAAAGAAGTTATAAAATGCAGAATTTCGAGAGTGCTTAAAAACAGTCTAAGCATTTGTGCAGAAAACTCCAAACGGAATGCAGTACATAAAAGCCATCAATGAAGGTTCTCTACTGCCACTCGTTCGTCTCCCCACCCCACCACGACAAAAAAAAAAAAGGTTAAAAGAGACAATTGGTTATAGGAGAAAAAAGATCTGATCTGATGAGTACCTGTATGACTAATAATTTCTAGCCACAATAAAATATATATTTCTTGATGTAAATTCCTAGTCTGGACTCCCAACAAACCCTTCTTCCGTTTGTGAGAACTATTCATTTATCAACAAACACATGCACAAAATTATGGACGCATTGAAGAACATATAACCCATTAGATACCTGGATGTTGTTGCTTTCGATGCAATAGACCTAGGCCCCTCAGATTTAAGTTTCTTTTCTTTCCGTTCTCTTATCTGGCATGCCAAAACCATCCGTTAGTAAGAATAGGCACATACACAATGTTTCATTTTGTTCTGCATAAGCCTTTATGTTTATCAATCTAACACTAAGTTTACAACCGACCTTCCTGATGTTGGTAAGAAGTTTCATGTGTTCTTCGGGCATTACAACCTTGATTGCATCCAAGCCACATTTTCTGACAAGCATTTCAAGTAACTGCTTAACCTGGAAAATTAACAAATCGAAAATGTAAAATTGGACTGTCAGGAAGCAAGAGAACAATTCCAAAATTAACTTAAAGAAATACCAACTTTAGCTTTGAAGTGGTTTTTGGGGCCATCTTGCCACTTCAGCAGGCTTTCGACCAAACTCGTCAAGTGCATATGCAAAACTTCAGCTTTTGATTTGGCCACCAAAACCTTTAAAAATCCCAAATTGGCCTGCAGTAAATGAGAGTATAAATAAACCTAAAGAGAATGTCAAAATAGATATAAACACAAGGGAGGAAGGACGAGCTAACTTTGATTATTTCTCTGTTCTTTCTTTGGAGGAGCAAAAAGGTAGATGGCAGCAAATTGCAAGCTGCTGAAACTAAATCAGAGAACTCATAAGCCAAGCGAGCTAAGCCTTTCATTGCAGCACTGATCATGTGAGGAGTTTCACCACCAAGACCTCCAGCTACCTGAGACATTAATATTTATTCTTGTTGGCCTTAATATCAATTGATAGGATAAACCATTAATGTTGTTCACATGAGAAATAACTAAAAATTATGACTTGGAAACAATTTTAAGTACCATATTGAAGAGATGATACAGATATTCTATCTTTCCACCTTTGTTATCGTCCATACATGCATGACCAATCTGAACAAGAATATCATAAGCTCTGTTTCTTGTTTTCTTATTAGCCTGAAAGACAAATGCGTGAGGATATTAGCACTTATAACAAGACATTCATGAAACAACAATACATGGGAGCTAAGAGCAACACAAGGAACATGTTTCAGATCTGTCACTGTCCGTAATTATGTAGAAAACCAGCTGACTGTAATTATGAAGAAAACACACTATTCCATAAGAGAAATCCTAGAACCTCATAGTCGTTTCAACTTATGAGGTCCAGTCACAAATGGCTGTACTAGAAACATTAACCAATTTCAGACACCATTTGGCTCCTTTTTGTGGGCTTGTGTTTGCCATCCATTCTTTTATTCTATTCACAATGAAAGTCAAGTTTCCTCATAAAAGAAATTTCAGACACCACATAAGGACTATATTGAGCTTATATGGTGATATAACAATCTGAAGGCAAGCAAACCTTCCATGGTAATTTGTGCCACCAAGAAATCAATAAAGAAGGTTTGCTTGGTTTTCTACATAGCAAATAGAAATCTTCTGAATACAACAAAGATAATACAGTATCTACCCCAAGTACCTAAGAAGCACAAATAGGGATACAAGACACGGATACGACACGACATACACAATGATAGGTCATACTTAAAATATCTAGGACATGACACAGCAAAGACACGTTTATTAAAATATACATTGTTAAAAATATATATCATTATCATACCAAAATAAAATTCAAAGTAAATGGGTTGATGCATTTATATGCTTAAAAGACTTAGCTTGATGTATTTCACACCCAAAAGTTATTATTAATGTCGTATATGCTTTTTTTTAGTCTATTCAACTAGTATTCTATGCACGTCTAACACATTTGTTGTACTAACAAGTGCCCAATGCGTGTCCAACAAGTCTCAGAGTGTTCAAGTGTCCAACATGCTTCAAACATGAACACACTAGCCAAATTAAAGTGTTTGTGCTTCTTAGCCAAGTACAGAATCCTTGAATCTTATTTTTAGCTGGAAAAGAAATTGAGTAGAGATGCAAACTAAAAATCAGGAAACAATTTGAAATAAGAACAAAATGCACTGAGCATTTTATATTTCAGTTTGTTTTGATAGCACATGAAACTTCCTACAGCCTTACACTGATCGTTTCAATAAAATAACTACAATTCTTTAATAAAATAAGGTCATATAAAAATTTTATAAGTGGGCGGCAAGAAGCCTTTCAAAGTTGCCCTTATTAACATCCAAACACTACAAATCTACTTCAAAAGTAAGCAAAACAATGAAGAAAATTTGGGAAGATGAGCAATATCATCATTACCGACTCCCCACCTAAATATCCATAACATAATCAAACAATTAGAAGATCTTCTCTGCAACATATCGTTCAAATTAATTTTCTATCCCAACACTCCAAACAAAAAAAATAAATAATTTTTCCAATAAGATTTAGACTTTCAGATGATTATACAATCAACCCCAGGCTAAAGGAAAATAAACAATTACGAAAATTCTTTAATTAAAAGAAAAAAGAACTGAAGTATTTGCAAAAGAAGTCAAGGAATCAAGCATAACATGGTCTCAAAAAAGGAGAAAACTATAGTGTGTCGAAGATACAAATTTCCTCTTCACATGCCAAATGCTCATATTTAAATAATTAAGAAACTCTTGGTCATGATTAGAAAAAACAACTCAAATTATTCCAACGTCATCAACTAGAAAAAATACTTGTAAAAGCCAGGATAACACATACAAAAGCATATAATTCAATTAGAAGAGAGAAATGGTATAATGAAAAAAAAAAAAAAATAGATACCTCTTTGAGCGCAAGTATTATTTCAGTCAAAAATGAACTAATGATGTCATGCCGCCTGGACCCTGAATCCTCCTGGGGTAATCAAAAGTACCAAATTTGTAATCACAACTGGTTGGGAAATATCTTAGCAGGCTAGCATAATGCCTACTCTTCAACAAGCATAGAATGTATTACCTATAAAAAAAAAGAAGTATAGAATGACGACTATACTTACCTTTGTAACTTGGACAATCAGAAAGTACAGACAATCGAGTCTGTGACGTTTGGCAGAAAAATGGCATAAAGGCAACACTTCAATCATAAGTCTAAGCAATTCATCGAACTTTGTGGAAAGGAACTCATCAGAATTCTGATAATCAAATGAAAACCATAGAGATACATCAATTACCAATCCTAAAATATAAAGAAGGAGCATATACATTCGAAAATATTGAATGTTACATGAGACACCACATTCAGTAACCAAAACCTCATCCAGGTAGGTTAACTAATCAAATAAATTCCAATAAAATGCTAAGCTTATATGACAATCCAGTATAAAAATCATTACGATAATTATTTATTCAAACAATAATTGAGAATGTTGCGATAGTAGGGGTTGTGAACACAAGTACTACCTTGAGAATAGCTGAGAGAACTTTATATGCCTTCTTCTGTATCAAACCTTCACAATCCTGCAATTCAGAGATAGGTAACTAAGTAAGAAACTTAATAATATAGAAGAACTCTATGAGATTTCTACCAAAAACATGTTGAAACAGTGTAGAGGCAGCACCTGTTCTTTTAGTGCAGATTTTACTGCAACGAATAAAACGTCAATCTCTTTAGAATTCAGTCCAGGCAAAAAAGATACAGCCAAGTCATACATTTGGGCCCTGAAATCAAGGTGACACACTTGTTAGGCATTCAAGGGTCACAAACCTCCAATATATTCAGCCTACAAGATATCCAACCAACCCCCCACCCCCCCCCCCCCCCCCCCCAATTCTCTGAAAAGCAACACACTCATCCAGCACGGAGCTAGGCGATACAAAGATTAAAGGAAGCATACCTCATGAAAGAGGATGAACTCGCATTTGTGGAATCATCAATCTGCATGGAATTGGAAACTTTTGATTCTACTTTTGCAGCCTCCTGAGTCAGTTTCAATAGCTTCCTCATTGTCTTCCCAAAGAGATTTGACACAACACTTCTATCTGATATTGAAGAAATTTCTCCAATTGTGGACTGCACATCGTTCAACCAGAACTGGTATTGAAATATATAGAATATACAAAATACCCTAGCCCTTACGAAACAAAAGAACTCCAAGACAGAGAAGAAGCAAAAGTCACTAAAAGACATGGATGAAATACAAGCAAATGCAAGACAACTAGCAGTAAATTATAACTATCTCAAATATGATTATGAAGCACCAAATGGAGTGAACCAAACATCACACTGACAACCCATCACAAAAGCACAAGTTGTTTTCATTTTTCAAACAATAGAGGCATACCTGCAAATAACCACCATCTTTTGTAGACTTTAGAAAGATGTCTGACAAAACAGACAATAACTCAGAAGAAGAGGACTTAAGTACGGTCAGGTTATTTTCCGCCACCTTTCGAGTATAATGAGACATAGCAAGCTTTCTGGCCATACCCACTTCAAGATCAGACTCATCATTCTTTCCTTCCAGCACTCTCTTATTCTGTTGGATAAGAATCTGCAGACTTGAACATATTATGCCTCGAACATCAGGTTCCTCATTAAGCGCAATGCATAAAGCTTTTTGAAGATCCTTAAAGCTTTCAGCAGTATCCAAAGGATAATTGCAAAATGAAGGTAGCAAAGACCACAAAGAGTAAACTAGCGAATCCATACTCCTCAATGAAACAATCATGCCCTGTTGTTCAAGCTGCAGGAAACATAAGCTATGAGACTACATTCAAAACTAAAAGGCTTGTTCCTTAGACAAGGAAATTTCATACCTTTTGTGACTTCCGTTTGATTTCTCCTATCATACCCAAAATGGTCTTCGTGAAATAGCTCAAATGAGCACCAACAGTGTATTGCTTCAATATTGGAAGAAGCCCAATATTAATCTCTGATAGGTTCTCTGTATCCAAATTAAAGGGTACAAGATCCAAGAAACTTTGAGGTCCCATTGCACCAAGAGCTGATCCAAGGCATTCATGCAACTGAGTCATGGAACATGCATTAGTTAAGAGTAACACAGAATAATGAATAGGTAATAAAATGCACAAAAGAAACCCATTCCCAAAAAGGCGAAACCAACAGCTAAACACCCAGTAAATTACATTCCAACAGGCAGCTGCAGACAACATAATCCCCACCTTCTACTACTGATTATTTTGAAAACTCTATGAATGATATGAGATAATCACCAAAAAGTTCAGATTGACAAAACTAGGATTATAGAATACATCGCACCCAGACCTACCTGAAGAGGAGTAAGGACCAGATAATAACATGGCCAAAATAAAACTGGGCAAATACTCCCCATTTGGATTCTAGACTATGAATACTAAACAATAAAACCTAAAAGAATCTATGACAAAAACTAATAACCAATATATAAATTATTTGGCCTCCACAATCCAGACAAGAATACCTCCTTCCGGAAGGGGAAATCTTCATCTCGCAATTTCTGCATTTTTGATAGGCTAATAAGGGCTCCTTTCAGAAAGTAAGAGGAATATTTCCCTGTACAATAATGAACCAGTAACTTTTCACGATGAGAAATGGACAACAAACCACACAAAGGAAATAATGATAATAATCATAGCATGTTCAAATGTTAAGTGAAGGAAATTCTATAAGATCAAGTAGTTTAAAAATACCTAATTTATCAAACATGGCCGACACAACTTGAAAAGCCAAGTCAAAAACAGCAGTGTAATGAAAATCAAGTAAACTTTCTGTAATAGCACATAGTTTTTCTATGACTGTTGGCCCAGACCTCCTTGCCTCCATGTTTTCAGTTGTCACACCCTGTCTGATCAAGTCTTCATTGATGCAAGCACATATCAGATTCTTCATAGCATCCTGGGCAGCGCGGATTGCCTCCTCATGATCAGATAGCATAATATCTGTCAATCCAACATGAACGTTACAAATTAATTGCACATTTTTCCATAGAGAATGAAGAAAATGAGCATGAACTTAGAAGGGAGATAATTATATCCAAATTAACTTCTGATCAGAACTAAAACTAAAAGTTTTATAGCAAAAATCAAACCTTTGAGTGCATTGAAAGCAACAGGGAGCTTAACCACACAAATCTGCCTATTAACTTTGTAAACTTTTTCCATCCCAACATTAAGCAGGCGAGCTGTGAAAGCCAGGCCATCTGCAGATGTTTCGCTAGTAGAGAAAGATACTGCCATGGAGCATAAAAGATCAAGCAATACTTCAGCAGAAACATCAACAGTTGGGTGGAGACAGAGTGAGTTCAAACTGTCCGTAATTCGCCTAGTAACAACAGGTTGGTGGAGCTCCAAAAGAGTTTTATAGTATTTAAGTATGTTAGTAATATACTTCATTGACATGAGAGGTAGACACTCCCTCAAAGCCTCCAAAATAAATAGAACCTCCTGAGCTCCTTTAGGTCCTTCAGTAGCCTTCGGGTTTGACCCACCAGCGAGCAAAAGAGATTTTTCCAAAACATTAGCAATCCCTTCGCTAGCAGATGGCAGCAATGATGTTCCCTGAAGTTTTAACAAGACATCCCGAAGACAAATATGCGATTGCCTTCTAACCTGTTCAACCACCCGCAATTAATAGTTCATTCAGAGAGCAAACATTCCAAAATCCCATTCTTATACATTGAATTATGCAAATTCGTAGACGGCCCAAAACAAAAAGAGGTCAAAACACAAATGGTATAAGAAATCACCTTAGGGCGCGAATCAATGACGAACCCAAGAATAAACCCGAACAAATTAGACACATCCAACCAGTTGACAGCATTCCTAACAATCACCAAATGCGAAACACACTTCAATCCGAAAGTAGTGGCACTGGGGGTCAAGGAGGGGACACGAAGAACGCGAATAAGAAGGTCTGATAGAAAGTCCTTCTTCTTATTTAAAATGGGAGGGGAAATTCGCGGGAGAAGCAGAGAGAGAATGGTGAGGAGAGCGTCAAGAAGGTGAGGGGAAGGGTCGGGCTCGGAGGAGATGCGGTCAAGAGAGGAACAGGTGGCGCCGAAGTAGGCAAGTGGAGTGGAAGGAAGAGACTGGTCTCGGAGCTCCTGAGCCATGGCGCCAATGACGGCGCAGAGATGCTGATGATCCTCGTTGGTGGAATCGCTGAAGCGAGAGAGAATGGAGTTGCAGAAGTCATCGTTGGATTCGGAATCGAACGAAGGCTCCATCTCAAGGCCTTCCATGGCCATAATCGGTGGATTGGAAGTGAAGAGGAAGAAGAAGAAGAAGAAGAATAAACCCTAGCAAACGGGAAAGGAAGGCAAGGCAGTGCCGGCCAGGGTTTTAGGGAAATTCTGACACCGTTTCTTTCTTCTTTCATGTTTCAGTCACGTGAGCAATTAGGAAATCAAACCAACCGACGAACCGGATGGGGTTTGTCATACGGCCCGGTTTTGGTTTCTTTCCGGTTTAATTGGATTAGAAAACCCACAAAATTAAAATGGTAACCAAGTAAATAGCTCTTTCTAAAATAATTTTCTAAAAAAAAGGGGGACCCTTTGAAGTTTTTTTTTTTTTTTTTTAGGCTTATGTTGCTAGTCTAAATTACACACATATTCTAGCTCAAATTAGACTTTGACTTACATTTATGTCCCTTTTATAAGAAATTAATAATTATATATATAGGTTTAAATATTACTTTAGTTCATTTTGGTTCTTATACTTTCAACTTTAGTTCATTTTGGTTCCTATACTTTCAACTTTGGTTCATTTTGGTCCCTATACTTACAAAACATTCAATTTGATCCTTGTACTTTTAATTTTGGTTCAATTTGATCTATACCTTTAAAAAGTTGCTATTTTTAAAGGATCAAAATAATCACTTTTTGAAAATACAATGACCAAAATGAACCAAAGTTGAAAGTATATGGACCAAAATGAACATTTTGAAAGTATAAAAACCTCGTGTGTGTATATATATATAATTAAAAAGAATAAAGTATGCTTCAAAATAAAAATGGACAGTTGCAGAAATGACAAAAAAAATTGTTAAAATTAGGCCGGTAGCTCATGTTTTATGATTTTGCAAAAATGGCAAAATACTTAATCCCACATTGATCGATTGAATAGAAGAGGCTGAAAATATCCATACAAATATTTGAATCACTTTGCGCTCTCTTCTTCGCCACGTAACATAGAGCTTGATTACTTCTCCTCCTTCAACGTTGATTTGTTCCTCTTTCGACACCAATTTCTTCGCTTCTTCTCACTTCTTCAACCCAATTTCTTTTTATCCCACCCATTTTTATTTCCTTGAAAAATACCCACTCGAAATCATGAATGAGAGAAGGTGAGGACGAAATTAAAGCAAAAAAATTGAAATCAAAACCCAAGTACAAAAGAAATCAAAACTATGGCTTCAAGAAATCTTCAACTAACCAAATGTAAACCAAAAAAATGTGCATCAATATCAAAAGCAATCTTGAACTTCAAATATTGTAGAATATTGAAGAAACTTGGATATTCTAGGGTTGAATGTTGAAGGAGATGTTGCAGAGAAACTCACAGCTCGAGTGAGCGAGAATGAGATAGAGAACGAAAGAGATACGAGTGATTGTGAGTGAGAAAAGTAAACAAGAACGAAATGTTGTAGATGAACTCACAACTTGTCAAAGAAGAAAACGCGCGAAGTTGAAGCCGTTTGAAGAGATGAGGGTACTTTTTAGAATAGGAAAAAATCAAATAAAATGATTTTTATCCATATATATTATTTTAAACAATTTTGTCATGTTTGCAATATTTTAAAAATTGATGACATGAATACTAATATATAGTCAAAATTTGCTACCCAAAATAATTTTCTAAATCAAAAAAAAAAAAAAAAAAGTTAAGAAAGACTTAATAGGGAGTTTTTCTTTTTATTGGGAGTCTTAAAGCATATTATAAATATATATAACTTTCATTTATTAAGAAAATATGATAGTTTTAAAAGGAGATAAAAAATTTCAAAAATCAAAATTCGGAGACAAATTTTTCGCAAGAGGTTGAGAGAGCACACACATATATCAACCTTCCCAACCACGACTTTTGTTAACTTTGGCGTTAAAAAATAATAATAAACATAAAATAAAATAAAATAATTTCAAAACATGATTGGAGGGGCAAAATGGACAAAACATTATTCAGAATATTTTTGTTTTCTTTAATTGAGAGGTATTTAAATTCATGTTCTTAAAGGCACAAATGTTCGACAAAACTAACATTTAGTTTGGATTCTCTAAAACAATATCAAGAAGAAGATCTCCCAAATTATTGTGAATTAACTTTTTTTTTTTTATCCAATGTGCAAAGATAAAGATTCGAACATATATCATATATTAGTATTTTAATGGAAAGTGTATATATATTACCTAATTGAACTATATTTTAGTTGATTTTTTCAACCAGTAATTTACCTATTCATAAATACACACATATACTACATTGACGATAAAGACTAAATATATTAAATAGCTAGTTTTTAGACTACTTTTATCATTTAGTTTTTCATTTTTAAATTTCTTAATTTTTAAGGTTATTTTCAAATATTGTAAAATGAGCCAACTTATTTTTAAATATAACAAAATGTAACTAACTGTCTATAGACAGTGACATTTTATTATATTTATAAATATTTCAAACAGTTTTGTCATTTGAAACAACTACTCCCATTTTTGTTGATATCTCTTATAAATTATCAAATTGATTCTCGACAAAATAATATTAATAATAAAAAAATATATAAATCTGAATTTTATCTATCCAACATCACTAATTGTTTTATTAACATATTTTGACGTATGATAAGCAAATTGGAGGGTCAAATTTGGCTTAGAATGCAATTATGTTACATATTGGTAAGAGTGCCACCAAAATCCTTTAGCCAAATAAAAATTATGGATATAAATCAATATCTATACTATGATAATAAAAAAGGGTCATGACAGAAGTTTTTAACTTCCCTTAATTTTTTTCTACAATGACTATTTTGTCCTCATACTCACACTCTTTTGTCATCAGGCCTTTTCTTTTAATTTTTTTCCATTCAATTTTCCACTTTTCTTTTGTCATTAGACCTTTCAATATTTTGTTAGGTTGTCTCCTATTCTTTCATACTTTTTTGTTTACTTTCGTGCTTTTTTTGTGTGTTTAAATTTACATTCACATTTTTGCCATTAAATCTTTCTAATGATTCATATTTTGTCCTCGTATCATTATTATTTGTTTTTTTTTTTTTATTTTTCATTTTTTTTTCAATAAAGAATTGGTAAATTAAATCCTATTTTGTTTTTTTTTTTCTTTTTTTTTTACTTTCGTTTTTTTTTTGTGTGTTTAAATTTACATTCACATTTTTGCCATTAAATCTTTCTAATGATTCATATTTTGTCCTCGTATCATTATTATTTGTTTTTTTTTTTTATTTTTCATTTTTTTTTCAATAAAGAATTGGTAAATTAAATCCTATTTTGTTTTTTTTTTCCTTTTTTAATTTAAAATCATTTATACACATCATTTAATAAATATAATTTCTTTGCGCAATAACTACACACTTCTCCTTCTTGCACATTTTCAAATACTAAATACATATATTTCTCTTTTCTTTCCCCTAAACTTCATTTTATTAGAAAGCTCAAAGTTTTCTAAATGAAAATCAAAAGTCAATTTATTTTTCATAAGAGAAATATTGAGATGTGATTGAAAGAACAAACATTTAAAATTTTATTTTGCTAGAGGAAGAGATACGATTAGTTTTTCTTCATTTTATCTCTTTACTTATTTTTAAACTTTATGATAATATTAAAAAAACTTATATTCATCCAATCATTTATATTTCATTATGTGAAATTATGTTAATTTCAAACATTTTTAACTACATCAAACATGTTTCATATTCATTATAAATCAGCTAAATAAAAAGAATATATAATTTTAGTCATCATCCTTTTCATTATTTTTAAATTTTATGTTAGATGTTTACTATTTAAATTTAACTGAAGTATATTTACTTCAAAATTTATGTTTTAAAAGTTTAATCAATTTATATAAGTGAAGGGCAATGCTAAAATCACAAGCTGCAAATAATGCCACAAATTAACTCGCTAGAGAAGAGAATGCTCCATGCCATATATAAGTGGGGATAAGTATTTCTATAGAACAATGCCTCCTAGATAAAATAAAAAACAAAGTCGGGAGGATTTATACTCAAACTTTCAAAACATTTATTATCAATAAAAATACTTTCAAGTGAAATAATAATATAACATAGACCACGGTAATATCTCTTTCGAGTGTGGGCGAATTTTGAGACTAGATAATTATTTTCTGAAGTTCATGGGCTAAAAGTCGAGAATATATATATTTTTTAACTTAAGTAATAAAAAAATAGCAGTACTTGAATGTATCTCGAACTATATCTATTTTGTGCCAACACCAATCACACAAAAAGAGAAAAGAAAACTAAAAATATTAAAAAAAAATTGCTTAGCGCATGACAAACTGTGATTAGGTGAAATAATCTCCATGCCTCCGTTTAATACTAAAGGAAAAAGATATTTAAAAAATATATTTTTTAAGGCAAATATCAATTTCTACTCCTAAACTTTTGGGGTTGTATCATATAGGTGTATGAATTTAAACATCAAACTAATAATTGTATTAATTAAAACTTTAAACTTTCATAGATGTATCAATTCAAATCTTCAACTTTCACAAGTATATCAATTTAAAATCTATATTATGTTTAATTTGGATACACTTGTGAAAGTCCAGGTTTAAATTGATACACTTATGAAAGTTTAAGATTTAAATTGATATACATATGAAAATTCAAGGTTTTAGTTGATACAATTATTAGTTTGTCGTTTAAATCGATACAACTCCAAAGTTAAGAGTTTAAATTGATACAATTATTAGTTTGAAGTTTAAATTAACACAATCTAACGTTTAGGGTATAAATAGACATTTGTCCTATTTTTTAAAAAAGTAAAATTTGTGGTATGATAACTTGTGATTAGACACTTGGATAGACGCACAAAGATGAGTGCAAATAGAGATGTACCCAAATATTTTTCTTCTCAATAATGCTTTTGTATATTTAGCCAACCATACATATAGAAAAATATTATGGTGCTTACATCTACACTTTTTTTTAGTTCGCCTAATTATTTAATCATAATTTGTTACACGATGGTCTTATTTTTTTTAAAAAAATAAAATATACAAAGATGAGTATAATCTAATATTTCCTTTCGTAAAAGAAACAATGTGACATAAACTCTCCTCCACCGCCGTGAAACCTCAGGCATCTGCCATCACCGCCACGTCCACAGGTCAAGGAGCGGCCAACTTCTTCCTTCCGGCGGGGTTTCCACCGTCGAGGCGATTAATAAAAAACAGAGCATTACTAGTAACTTTAGCCACCTTCGAAATCCTCTTCTTCACATCCAATTTCACTTCCCCTTCCACTTCTTTAAACCCATCGAGACACGTGTATTCATTCGTCAAGGCAGCGCTAACCCACGTCTTCGCATTCCCCATCTGCAGCCGGAAAGCCCGCCGGTCGCTGCCGCAGGGGAGGTGCCGGAGGACGCTCAAAGTGTTGCTCAGCTCCTCAACAGAGTCCCCAATCTGATCCACGCAGTCATTCACCGCCGCGCGCTGCCGCCTCGACGCCTGCCGGCGGGCGTCGGAGAGATACCGGGAGAGGTCGCGGGCGAGGGAGAGGCTGATGGAGATGGCGGCTTGGGCAAGATCCTGTGATGTGTTGACGGCGCCGCCGTAGGAGGAGAGGGTTCTGATGCAGAGATTTGGGTAGCTTGCTTGGAGGCAGGAGGAGCGGATCAGATCTTGGGAGACGG
Source organism: Citrullus colocynthis (assembly GCA_031780015.1). Classification (NCBI taxonomy): domain Eukaryota; kingdom Viridiplantae; phylum Streptophyta; class Magnoliopsida; order Cucurbitales; family Cucurbitaceae; genus Citrullus; species Citrullus colocynthis. The sequence goes on along the minus strand of QLSR01000224.1, from coordinate 2,808,978 downwards.
CAGCGCCGTCATGGGCGGCGGCAGAGAGACAGAGTGAGAGGAGGAGGAGGAGGAGGAGGCGGAGAGAGTGGAAAGTCATGATGGAGTATTGGGAGAAGTTGGGAGAGTGCGAAGTAATGAAGGGGAGAATTTCTAGGACTATGGGTTTTGGAAAACATTATTAAATATGCCGTCACAGTTTGGTTGTTCTAATAATCAATTTATGACAGAAACAAAATCCACCACCAAAAAAATTGTGTGAAAGCTAGATTTACGTGGTTTAATAACGGTGCGTGTTACAAATCTAGAGAATATAGTTTTATAATATATATTATACTTCGGTTTAACCATACTTACATTGACATTTTATCAATTTCATTAGACTAGATATTAGATAATAGATGTTGCAATTTTTAATCGTGTCCATGTCAAACTTATTATTTCTTTTTTAATCGTGTGAGGTGAAAAATAATCGAATTTCTAACTTTTTTTTTCGATTCATCAAAGTACATGTTTTAACTAATCAAATTATCTTTAGTTGCTAAGTTGAAATATAAAAGGTGTGTCAAATTAGAAATAGATAGATTTAATTGTGTATTAGTTTTGTTAAAGTGGATGAGTTTGTTAGAATTCTTTTTTTTCTTTCTTCTTTAAATTTAATGACTAAACTTGTAACTTAATCATGGTATGGATACTTCAATTTTACATTAATATATATGAAAATATCAATAAAATATTAATATTGATAGATATTTTTTTAAAAAAAGATAAAAAAAATTAAATTAATAAATAAATCTTTTATGTTTTTTAAATAAGTTAATATGTTTACTAATTATATTATATTTACATTAATGACATTATATTGCCTATTTTTTTTAATATTTTGTAATTTTTTTATAATATAATAAAAACATTGGTTTACTTTTCGTGTCAAAGTCAAACTTGTAAAAATATTAAAATATTGATGAAAATGTGACATGGGACAAAAATTTAATGCTTTTTTTAGCGCAAAAAACTTAAAAGACAAAGGGAATTAGAAAGAATAATAGAATCTATCTATAGTGGATAGACTTCAAGTTACACAGCCGAATGTCTAAATCTTCGAGTATGAGAAGCTAAAATATGAGCCAGAGAATTACATTGACGATTTATCCATAAAAAACCAAATAAAAATTCACTCAAACGAAAATTTAATGTCATGAGCTAAAAAAAATATAATAACAATAAAATGAAGTATAACGTGAAGGAAAGAAAGAGACATGAGACGGCAATCTCTGACGGACCCATAACTCTCTCTGCTCCCACCACAATAAATTACAGCATATGCATCCATATGTGATATGCCCCATCCCCTCTCCAATCTTCACTCGATTCTCTCTCGTTTTTTCATTTTATAAAAATACTTTTAAATCGATAATTTTAAGTTTAGTTTTCATTCCATTCTTAAATTTAAAACACGTTACAATTTTTATTTTTAAATTTTGAGTTTAATTTAATTCTGTCTGTAGTAAGAGTGTATATAGATTGGCTATTCAAAAGACCCGATTAGACTTTCAATCTAACCCTAAATTTATTAATTTAAAATACTTAAATTTAGATAGAACACATTACTGATAACTAAAATCTCATACAACTTAAATGTTAGATATCAAATATTCATGATATATTTATTACAAAATTTTTAATAAAGACTAAGAAAAACATTAAAAATTTAACCTAGAGTTAGACCTTGAAAATTAAAACAAAAAAAAAAAATGTGTATATGTGTGTGTAATTTTTATTAATATATATGTAATTCAGGTTGGGTAAAAAAAAAAAAAAACCAGTTTGAGACCCAATCCAACCCAACTTAACCCAAGTTGGGTTGGGTAGTTTAGGCTGTTTGGGTCATTTCAACACCCTTAATCCTTATGTTTCAAAGTTTATATTTTAACATCGATCTTTTTACTGAATATTCATTTTTAGTTGGTGGTGTTAATGTCTATTAAATATTTTTAAAAATAAGGGTAATTGTTTTAAATGACAAAACTATTGTAAATATTTTCAATTATAGCCAAAAACAACAAGAAAATTTTTTTTGCCCAAATTGATAGACAATGATAAACTTCTATCAGTGTCTATTAGTGTCTATCTATTATTGTCTATCATTGATAAATACTAATAGATTACTGTTTTTTGTCATTTTGCTATATTTATAAATGAGTTGATTCATTTTGCTATATACGAAATCAATCCTTAAAATAATTATTAAGTGAATTTTAAATTAGATTTAAATATGGATAAAAAAACTGAAACTTAGTTAATCATAATTCTTTAAAATTAATTAATAGATATTAACACCAAATATGAAAAGTGAGTATTTAGTGAAAAGTCGAGGTTAAATTTGTAAATTGATACAAAACTTAAATCTGGGTAAAATTGTAACATTAAAACATAAGAACTAAAATAAAACCAAACTCGAAACTTAAGGAGTAAAAGTGTAGCATTTTGAAACATAGAGACTAAATAGAAACATAACCTAAAACCTAGGGATAAAAAAAATATTTTCCCCCTTCTTTGTTGTTGTTAAAATATTATTTTGGTCTCTGTATATTGAGATCAATTCTGGTCCTTTGTCCAATTTTAGTCAATTGTATTTTTTCAATTAATATTAAATTTTGTCCCTATACAAGTTTATTGTTGATTTTTTCAAAACATTTTATTATATATTCTAGCATTTTCACTATAAAATTCGAAAACATATTCCCATATTGAATTTTATTGCATGAAAATTATCGTTGTTATTATTTAACCAATTTTGTTAAAATTTAACTTTTAGGGGCTGGATTTAAAATTTATTGGAAGTATTTGGACTAAAATTGGTCATTTTAAAGTACAAAGCTAAAATTAAACAAAAATTCAAAGTATGGAGACCAAGATGACATTGTAATTTTTTAAAATTTTTATTTTTATTTCAAATATGTAGTCCAAATTTTAACCTCTAATCTTTTTTATTGTGATTGGATGCAATTTTCAGATTTGAAAATACAAATTAAATTTATCCAAAATAATAATAATGCAAATTTACATTTATCCACCGATAATAATACAAATTAAAAAAGGTTTGTCTCAAATATAGTAAAATGAGCCAACTTATTTATAAATATAGTAAAATATAACTAGACATTGATAGACTATTATCATCCATCATTAATAGATACTGGTAGATATCTATCAATATCTATCACTGTCTACAACTGATAGACAGTGACATTTTGTTATATTTGAAAATATTTTCAGTAATATTGCCATTTAAAAGAATTATCCAATTAAAAACGACAAGATTTATATTCAACTAATATGAAATGATTTTAACATCTTGATGTGGTAGATATATTATATATGGTAGAAGAAATTGTACAATTTATTAAAAGAGATTTGATACATTGCTATGTGGAACACATAGCTCTTGATTTTACATTTGGTTTCCCAACCTACTTCTGTCAATTTAATGTGAAGGTTAAGTACAAATTAGACAAAGTAGCACGTGATGATATTCGTTCGTTAAGAACATCAATGGCATATAAATAGATATAACGTAACAATTTTTAATTTTGATTTTGTCACATGTAATTAACTTTGATGGCATTAATCTCTATCATTGATAGATAGTGACATTTTTCTATATTTATAAATAAGTTAACTCATTTTATTATATTCAAAACTAATTCTAAAATATATGACCCCTAACTAATTCATATGGAGGAATAGTTGCCCAAAATTAAAGCACATATTTTAGATAATTATTCACTAATAACTATTTAAATCTCATTTTTGACCTTCTAGACATTTTAGTTTGTTTTATTTTATAAGTTCATAATTTTTTAATTTTTTTTAATGTTAGTTCCTGATTTTTAATGTCGGTTCAATTTTGGACCATAAACTTTTATAATATCTATTTTAATCCTTGATTTTTTAAAACAACTTTTTTGGTCATTGCTAGATTTCTTTTCCATCTAATTTTCACTTGTATCAATTATCTCATCTAGCTTAAAGTTACGTTCATATTAGATGACATTATACATATTCAAAGCAAGTCATTAATTTGTTAAAAAATAATTCAGAAATAAAAGACCAAAATATTTATTTTTGAAAATAAAAAAATAGAGATTAAAATAGAGATTACAATCTTAATCTTAAACTTTAAGAGACCGTTTGGTTTAAAATTTTATAGATGCCTAAGAATTAGGAATGTCTGGAAATAAAAAACCATGGCAATAAGATTGCTAGGAATCAAGAATAAATGCGTTTGGTTGTGTACGAGAATGTTATTAGAATTTTATGGGATCAAATTATCTTTGTATTTAATTTATAAAAATTAACCATATGGACATCTCTATAAAATTTGTAGATTATTTGATAAACAATAGATTCAATTGAAAGTTTTAAGTAAAATTAATTATTTAACAAACAAATAATAATATCAAGTATTTATAAAATAAGTAATTTATAATTAAAGTTACTTGATTACATAATTTGATGTATCGATTTGATGAATTTATATAATGATTATATATTAATCAATAAAACAATCAAAAACTAGTTTGAAAAAACAATCATAACATTTTTTGATTAAAAATTAATTAATTACATTTAATTAATGATAAAATAATTATAATTATTACAAAATAATCTCATAAAATACTAATGCATCAATTCTTTACCGTTTAGGGAAAAAATAAGTATATATATACGATTAATTAATTAGTTAATTTATAAAACTAGAGTAGTTAAATTCAAATATTATAATTTAAATTAATATAATTTTCTAAAGTATAAATTTAATATTTATATTTTAATTAATTTTAATAATATATAAAATAAAAGAATAAATTCATGTATTAAAAGAGGAGAGAGGGTGAGTATCAAGAAAACCTACGCTTTTGGATGAGTATCTTCATGGGTATAAAGAATGCATATTCTCATGCCTAAAACTTCAAAACTGGTACCAAACAAAGGGATGTGTATCCCTTATCCATTCTCATTCCAATTCCCTCGATTCAAACAACCTCTAATAAGTATTGCAATTTTAACTATCATCCAATACATTTTCATTTCAAAAAAACATGATTAAAGAAGTATTCTCTTGTTCAATTCAAAGTAATTATTTAAAACAGTTGTATTATACAAACTTGATTAAATTTCATAAATAAAGGACATTAAAACTAAACCTTATTGAAAATGGTGAAATTTGGCTAATTTAAGCATTGATGAAATTGAAATGAGTAAGTTTATGAAGAGTTGTTCATTTGCCTTTTCTATAAAATCTAGTTGGCGAATTAGCTAAAATTAAACTAAGTATAAAAATTAGGCTAAAAAATACTTTGGTCTCTAAACTTTTATGAAAGTAACAATTTAATCCCTAAACTTTGCTTTATAATGATTTATTCCCTATATTTTTAACAATTTAGTCCATGAACTTAGTATGTAACAATTTGTTCATTTTACTTTTAAATTTGTAAAAATTTAGTCCTTAACGTTAAAAAAATCATTAAAATTAGATGTCAAATTTTATTATTTATGATGTAGATTTGTATTATATAAAAATATTGAGTCTTAAATTTGTTTATCCGTTTATTTATGCAAGATTCTCATTCAATCTTAACACTAATTTCTCCAATAGGGACTAAATGGTTGCAAATCCTAAAGTACAAGGACTAAATTGGTACATAGTAAAGTTTATGGACTAAGTTGTTACAAAATTGAAAGTACAAGGACTAAATTGTTACAAACTAAAATTCAGGGACTAAATTGTTACTTTTATGAAAGTTCAGGGACTATAAGTGATTTTTAACCTAAAAATTACAATGACAGTTATCGAAGTTTATTGTCTATTTTAATATTAAAATAAAAGGTTTACAATGAAAATTAGTACAATTTAGCAAGTTTATAACTTAATCATTGATTCTTTTTCCTTCCTTAATCATAATTTCAAATATGATGGATCCATGATATTAAATATAAAAGATTCCTCACAATTTGGCCTTGGGGAAGGAACATAAATGGTTAAGTCCCATGTGGCCAATTATTGCATCCATTACTTATATTGTGAAAGGAACAATATCTTTCTAGTAAATAGTGGGTATCCAACTATATACTTTCCAAAATATATTTTTATTATTCTTCATCTATGGACCCAAATCCATGTGCACTCATTCTAAGGCTTTACTTGTTGGAATGAACAAAATTAAAGTTGCAAGAAGAAGAAAACCCTCCATTCTTAGTCATGATAACAAGGAAGAGGAATAGGATGGGTATATCATATGGAAGAAGTTGGGTGATGGGAGATAGCTTTGATTTTTCAATGAAAACACTCATTGAACTCTTGGTAAAGTTATTGATGAGTTTGCTATATAACTACATTAACTTTCATTTATTTAATAGGAAATGATTAGGTGCAGTTCAATGAAAACACTCATTGAACTCTTGTCCATACACTCCCTTTCTTTTACTCACAAGTTTTTTAAAAAACAATTTAAAAAAAGTTGGTCATGCTGCACTTAAGTTTTTTACTCATTAATATCCATAGGCAAAAATGGTAAATTTAATTAGATCTTGTTTGATAATTATTAAAATTTTAAAAATTCTTTTTGTTTTCGCTTTAATAATTTTAGTTTTTCTAAAGAAGTTATTTAGTGTGGGTAAGATTAGGAAAAAAAAAAAAAAAACAAGTTTTAGAAAACTTACAACCCCATTTGATAATCATTTTTCGTTTTTAGTTTTCTCAAAAGTTTAAAATTGTATTTGTCCTTACGATTTCTTTTAACTGTAGTTTTCATCAAAGATACAATTAGTTTCTTGAGCAAATTTCAAAAACAGGTTTTATATGGAACTAATTTTTATATTGTATAAACTTTTTTTTTTTCAAACTTAGGTTTTGGGTTTTAAAGACATTGTAGGAAGTAGATTATAAACAAAGAAACTCACTAGTGAAAATAGGACTTATAAAGCTCAATAATCAATACTAGAAACCAAAAATTAAGAATCCATTTGATAACTACTTGATTTTTGAAAACTAAGCTTCTAAACTCTATCTTTCTCCTCTATATTTTTATGTCAGATGGTCTATTTTTTACCAACATTTTAAAAAATCAAGCCAAACTTTGAAAAAAAATTATATAAAAAAAGTAGTTTTTTGAAAATTACTTTTAGATTTAATTTTGACTTTGAATTCAATTTTCTTTTAAAGAAAAGTAAAAACCATGACAAGAAGATGGAGAGAAAATTAAACAAGCATATCTCAAAAACATAAAATGAAAAGCAAAAAAAAAAAAAAAAAAAGTCATCAAATAGGACTTAAGACGGCTTGTTTAATAACTATTTCGTTTTTTTTATTTGAATATGATAACCATTTAGTCTTTCGAACCGTGTTTTTTTTCTTACATATTTTTAGTATTAGTATATACGATTTTTTTTAAGGTAATATTTGAATTTTCAACCAAATTAAGAAAAGAAAAAGAAAATTAAGAAACACATCTATTATGTTATCAAATGGCCTCTTTCTTATCAATTTCATTTATACCATTATACCATCTCCTTTTTGTGGGAAAAAGCTAACAAATAAAAAGCATCTAACCTAAAAAAGATGTCCCTTTCTTCCCCTATCATCATGATACCCAAAATTTTATTGGTGAAAATTAATTTTCTTATTTATTAGAACAAAATCCTTGTGGTTCCCTATCCTCTTCTAAACTCTTCATTAAAGGTACATATCCATATCATCTACCATTGGATTTCTTGGTGAAAATGACTTGCATCATTATGAAAGAATCTTATAAGGAAACAACATATAATGGAAGAGAAAGTTGCCACTCCATTGAGTTTATTAAAGATGTGTGATATGTTAGGACATATGATTTTTAGTAGGCAAAATGTAACTTGCTACTTGTTAGTAAATCTAAATATAGCTGGATAGGTTAACACAAATATTTTAGATGAAAAGATTATCGGTTCTAATTCATCTTACCTTATAAGTATGTGTTATGAAATTAATAGAAAACCATCAATTTGATACCAAACAATAAGAAAGTTATTTTATTTTTTTTTTAAATAACTTATTAGAATATAGGGTTGTTTTCAAATATACGAAAATGAACCAAAATATTTATAAATATAGCAAAGTTTTATTGTATATCTGCAATAGACCACGATAGTTCCCGATAGACTGTGATATTTTGCTATTATTTATAAATATTTTCAACCATTTTATCATTTAAAATAACTTATTTAAAAAATATTATAGTTTTAAAATTAAATTTTTGAAGCTAAGGTCGACAATGTCTAACATATATACAATTTTACAATTTTATTTTAATAGCATTTCATACCTTGGTGCATTTGGCAAGGGAATTGCACTATCAACCTTGAGTGGCTGGATTCCCAACCAATACAAAGTTTTTTTTTTTTTCTTTTTCAAAAAACAATTAACTTTTTTTTTTCTATTTGTTTTTTTCTTTCTCACTTTTGTTTATAAAATTGAAATTAAAAGAAAATATTTTAAAAGAATTTTTTTATTTAAGGTTATAATAACTCAATTATAATTAAAATATTATTATTTTAGCACAAAAACAAATAAAAATATCTACTTTTTTTAAATTAATCAAAATTATTGAACTAATAAAAGATCAAGAATAATGTGGTTAGAAAAATTTTATAATTCAAAGTAAAAATTATAAAGAAAGATTGCACCTTGTGAACTAAATTAAGTTGAATGTGTTTGATTTTTTTTGTGCTAAAATAATTTATAATATTTATAAATATACCTAACTATTTTAATAATAAATAAATATCCCTAAAATAACTTAACACATTTATTATAATTTTTATAATGTTATTTATTGGCCAACATGAGCTTTTGAATCTTCCACCCCATATATGTATATGTGTGTGTGTAGTATTTTTAAACTTTATAATTGAGGAGAGAATTTTAATTTTTTAATTTTATAATTTATCAATTATACCATAAGTATCTTAAGCGGGACTAGTTTGATACGTGCATTGCATGTGTTTAAAGCTTCAAAATAGAATTTAATTATAAATTTTCATAAAAATTTTTTTTTATTGTGACATCCCAAATTTGCAAGTAATTTGTTTTTAAAAAATTAATCGGATAAAAAATTTGGATTTGATTCCATTAGTGGAAAATTGAATTTATTTGGGGAGATCTAAAAATTGGATTTAAGGTGAAGATTTGAAATTGGATGAGATTTAAGAACTTGATTACTTTAATAAAATATAAGGATATGTTGGAATTGAATTTAAGTTAGGAAATTGATTTATTAGAAGATATTTTGGTTAAATAAATTATTAAGTGATAATTGAAAAATATTTGATTTGATGGGTTGAGGAATATTAAATTAAATAAGTTGCATATGTTTGGGAAAAAAGAAAAGGAGATTTTATTTTGTTTGGGGAAAAAGAAAATGAGATTTTATTTTGTTTGGGGAAAAGAAAAAGGTGAAATTAGTGGAAAGAGGGATTAGGATTTATTATAAATAAATAATTCTCGTTTTGCGTCCAAATTAAAAGAAAAAAAAATCTTTTTTTTTTTCTCCTTCTCTCTCCCCCGTTCTCCTTCTCTCTCCTCCGTTCTTCTTCTGCGTCTACACGCCACCACCTCTTCGACTTCTTCTTCTTCTGCGTCCACGCGTTGCCGGCATCCTCGCCGCCTTGTGTGTTTCGTCCGCTGGCTCGCGCTTGCCGCCGTCCTCCTCGACAGCCGACGTCGCCGTGGGTCTTGCCGTTGCCGTGAGTCTTGCCGCCGCCGTTGGTCTACCCTTCCATCCGTGGTAGTTTGCTTGCGTCGTCGTACCGTGAGTTTGCTCTTTGTTGGTGGTGCTTTGCCGCGTGGCCGAGATCGTGGTCTTTCGGATAAGGTGTTGGTGTTTTCCTTTGACTACTCATATAGTTTTAGAAATTCTAAGTGTATTTTCTCTTAGAGTGTGTAGACTGTTGCACGAACTGGAGAACGAACTGGAGAATTGGAAGCAGGTGCGGCAACTTCGTGTTAAACCATCCTTTGGGTAAGGATTCTCTTGAATTAAATTTGGTTTTGTTTATGGGGTAGGTCGGCGATTAACTCAAGCTAGGAATTTTGCTTCCAGTTTTATTCAGGAATTTTTGTTGCGTTTAGCAATTTGGACCTAGGCATCTTACTACCTGAATCGCCTTCGGGCCGTATGTATAGTTGCCATGATGTAGTAGGTTTCTAGAGCCACTTATGAGATACTATGCCTGTATGCGATTTCCATGTCTTAAAGTTGTATGTGCCTGTTAGTGTATAAACCTATGCTGTTAAACGTTTATGAACCTTATTGTTAGTCTAACTTTATTGATCATGTACGATGAGTAGTGGTGACTCATCTACGTTGGTTGGATGTCTACAGAAGGTTGTGTTCCTTTGGGTTCACTAGAGGATGTGATCTTTCGGGTTCACTAGAGGATGTGATCCTTCGAGTTCACTAAAGGTTGTGTTTCTTCTGGTTCACCAGAGGTTGTGCGCCTTCGAGTACGGTTTGTGTTCCTACGGGATCACTAGAGGAAAGAATCTCCTTCGAGACTCACTAGAGGTTTATGGGCATCCATAACCAACAGTAGGATGGGTCTAACCATTCCCTTATACATGTATGACGTATGATAGATGTGCCTAAAGGAAAGAGTCTCCTTCGGGACTCACTAGAGGTTTGTGGGCATCCATAACCAACAGTGGGATGGGTCTAACCATTCCCTTATAGATGTATGACCATGATAGATGTGCAGGTCCCACATGTTTTGCGCACTTATTGGCTATAAGTGTCAAGCTCGACCCCGGTAGTGGGGTTATAAGTAATAAAATTACTCATTTTTTCCTCTTATGTCTTATGTATTTTTCAGGTAAAGGAAGGAATGTGTCGGCGAATGACAAGAAGAATCCTTGATGGCATCACAGGACCTGTAGCAGCTTCCGCTTAGTTTTGCATGTTTTCTTTTATGAAATTTTGTCCAACTGTCTAGTTTTGTTTGAGACTCGTCTCCCTATTTGTATGCTGATTTTCATCTATGAAGCTTCTTTTATTGTTTTCCGTGGGTACCCCGAACCAAAATTTCATTTATTTGTTATTGTGCTGATTTCTTGAATTAGAACAAGTAGAAATTTTTATGAAAAACCATTCTGCATGGTGTCGTTTCTTCGAATTGTTGCATGCACTGAGTAATGGTCCGATTAGATAATTGTTAGTGGAGTCGTTACATTTATGCTTTGATTAGCCTCTTAATTTTAACGATTAAATTTAAACCAAAATATTTTTATTTGGATGAGATAATTTGATTATTCTCTTAATTTTATACTTAATTGCTAAATTTTAAGAAAATTTATTTTTAAAAGAAAAAAAAAATCAAAGTATTTACAAATATAGAACAATTTTACTATCTATGCTAATAGACGGCGATTCTATCGTGCAATTTTTCTATATTTGTAAATAGTGTGGCTCATTTTGCTATACTTGAAAACATCCCTAATTTTAAACTTTAACAACTTAAACCACAATTTTTAAACTTTAACTACTTAAACCAAGTATTTTTTTTTTTTTTAATTTCGTGATAGTTTTATCTATATTATATATATTTTAAAATTAATTTGGATGATATGATTATCCTTTTAATTTCAAACCTTGATTTGAAGTGAAATATTATATTTCTATTTTTGTATAAAATTTCCTAATAATTATTTCTTAGTATTTGATTGTCAATTTCATCTTTTTAAAAATTCTTTATATCGCATTTTTTTCAAAAAGTAAAAAAAGAAAAAAGTACAAAATCATATAAAAATAGTAAAAATTATTATAAATATCTAAACTAGTTGGTGTTGATTTACAAAAATTAAAAAGTGAAAAAAAACTATAAAAGTATAAAATAGTCTATCATTTTCTTCTCTATCACTTTGCCGACTTCTAAATTTCTTTAACCTTAAAAGCAGGTTTCTTATGCACCATATCTTTAATATGTGAGGCATGTATAAAAAACTTACAAAAACATTAAAAAAACTTTAAACGAAAAAGTGAAATAATGAAAAAAAAAAAACATACATTTCGATGAAAAAAGAGAGATGGTATCTTCTTCGAGATCTAGAAGATATAGGTGAAACAAACAAAAAAAAATTAAGAAGTAGAAAAGAAACATTAAAAGGATTTGCTATTAACGAAATAATATATATAAAACAAAACTTCTAAAAAAAAAAAAGTTGGGAAGAGTAAAAAAGTAAAGGGAGAAAAATATTTGATGAAAAAAATGTGTGGTTGAAGCTAGCTATTTATAGAGAAAATTCAGATTCCAAATCGTAATTTTATTTTTAATCAAATTAAATTAACAGATAACAACATGGTTTTGATAAAATGTTTTTTTTTTCTTTTTCTTTTTTAAATTTCCCTATAGTAGAGATTATATTCTAAAATGTAGTAGATATTATATTCTAAAATGTTATTATTTTTTTTTTTTATAAAAGAAATCAATTTACTTTTTACTAAAAGGTTATGTTTTATAAGGTTAAATTTTGGATCTAAGATCTCAAGATATTTTATATTTTTAAAAATCTTTAAAAAAATTGGTGAGACAAAAAGACTATATATATATATATAGAAAAATAATATATAAAATCACGTTAAAAATAAAATCTTTTAAAAAAATATCATATTTCTTTAATCTACATTGAATTAAAACAAAATTCCAAAAACTAAAATAAAAAACATAAAAAGATCACATCTTTTAGGATTTTAGAATATCTATGTTTGTTTAATCCACGGTAGAAGAATTTTTTTAAAAAAATCTCATTTTTTATTATCTTTTAATTTCAATATTTTTTTTTAAAAAAATTATATTATTTATTGATTTAAATGTGAAATTACCTAAAATATCTCTATGATCATCCATGAGGAAGGGCAAAAAAACAGCAAAAGGGAAAATCAAAATATTTCTCTCTATAGCTCCCTTTAGATAAAAGAAATCAAGAATTTTGATATATTTTTTAAAAAAAAGTAGGAAAGGAAAAAAAAATATATATATATCAAAATTCTCGTGTTATTACAAAAGGTCTGAAATATTGTAAAAATTTATAGTCGTGGTCCGTTGAAGAAACGATTTTGTCTAGTTTAATCAAGATCACTCCTCTAAGAGATTACTTTATCTCGAAAATTAAATTAAACATTCTTTAAAATTACCATATTCTACTTATATATATTTACAAATAAGTTCCAAAACTTGTCATTAAAAAAAAAAATTGTTTTTAAATATAAAAAAATGAACTAAAATATTTATAAATATAGAAAAATTTTTTATTGTCTATTTTCGATAGTACACGAGACAAACACAAATAATAGTTTATTGCAATGTATTATAGTCTATTGTAGATAAACTATAATATTTTGCTATTATTTATAAAGCTTTTCAACAATTTTGTTATTTAAAATAATTTTTCATAAAAAAATCCAAAATAAGACTCCAATTTAATTGTGGAGGGTTTTTTTTTTTTTTTTTTCACTCCAATTAATTTGAGAAAGAGAGGAGTGATAAATAGCAGAAAGGATCGAATTTTATTTTTATGTTCTTGAGCCTTCTTGTTTCATGATATTTAATTTTTGAGGAATAAAATCAAAATTTACCTTCAATTTAGCCAAGTGAATTACTAAGATACCCTTTGATAACTATTTAGTTTATGTTTGGTAATAGTTTTGCTTTTAATTTTCTATTCTTAAAATTTATAAGTGCTGTTCCCTTAAATTTCATACTATGATTTTTACATTTCTTTTAAAACAAAATAATTGAGTTTTTAGTCAAATTCTAAATAAAAAATAAAATTTCAAAAACTATTTTTTATATTTTTTAAAATTTAGCATGATTTTTTTTAATTATTGATGGAAACTTGATAACAAAATAAAGAGCCTTTGGTTTTTTACTTTTAGTTTTTGAAAATTAAAAGCCTTTACATACCCTTTCACCTCAAATTTTGTTGCTTAGTTAATATACTTTCTACGAATGTTTTTAAAAAACCAAGGCAAGATTTGGAAATTAAAAAAAGTAATTTTTAAAAACTTGTTTTTATTTTTTGAATTTGGCTAAGAATTCAACTCTTTTATTTTGAAGAAAAATGGAAACTATTGTAAGAAATTGAGAGAAAATAAACTTAACTTTCAAAAACTAAAAACCAAACGAAATGGTTACCAAACGAGCCATAATATTTTGTCTTTGATTTTTTGAAAATTGTGCTCGTTTCAAACCATATCTAAACAATTTTATTACCATGATTTTCATCATTTTTAGGTAAACATTTGAATTATTAGTCAAATTTCGAGATTTTTTTAATAAAAAAACTACTTTATTATATATATATATATTTGAAAAACATATCTTAGATTTTGAAAACACTTCTAAAAAGTAGATAAATAAATCAATAAGTTTAAAAAATAGTAACTAAAACTAAATAATCATCTAATAAAATTTTTAAAATTCAATTTCTTCTAATTGAATCTTGACGTGGAAGAGTATTGCAGTATTTACTTTAAACTTGAATATGTGCGATATTACCTTTTGATTATTTTTATTTGAAAAAATGTTTTGAAGAAAGTATTCCAATGTAAGTTATATTCAACAAGGTGGAATCATGATGAATAGCTAATAATAATAATAATAACAACAACAACAACAGTTTACCATTTAAATATATGGCAGCCACGTTTTCGACTTCTTCTTCCAAGTGCAGGATAACACCAAGGGGTTGCGGGTTTTTTTTTCTACCAATTGGGGCCCTCCCTTCACCACTCCCATGGGGATGGTCTACAGGGTTCATAACTACTCCTCTTACTACAGGACGCTTACCTAGCCAACATTTAGATCCGGCTCTACCCAAACTTTTTTGGTTTACCCCAACATTCCTCACTTGTCCGACTGTTGCTGAGCAATTTTTGGATATCAAACGGACCTCCCCATAAGATAATTTTAATGTGGCCGATTTCCCCTCTTTTACAATCAGTTTCGCTACAGCACCTGCTGCTCTAGCTAATTGTCCCCCTTTCCCAAGTGTGATTTCTATGTTATGTATAGCCGTGCCTAAGGGCATATCGGTTGAAGTAGATTCTTCTTTTTGATCAATTAAAACCCCTTCCCAAACTGTACAAGCTTCTTCCAAAGCATACGACTTTCTGGATGTAGATGATGATATCTATACATATGGATCTTATATATATCGTACAATGAAGTACCACATGAGTGGATATATAGGAATCAAAATTTGCCGAATCACTCATGTTATGATCTTCTACATCAAATTGGGGAGTGGTTGTTCTTGTTTTACCCTTTATATACATCTATTTTGTGATTGATTTAGCTGTTTGTTGTCCTCTCTTACGTCTAAGATGGATTGATTTAATCATAAAAAAATTTGAAGCATGAAGTCTAATTAAATCTATTTTTTTGGATATTCAAATTAATATTTTCAATTAGAATAATTTATAATTTTCTCAGTTGATCAAACTATTTTTATATGGTTTAATTTTCATTGAAATTAGTAAATTATTACAAATTCTTAGATTAGCTTTTTTTTTTTTTTAAATAGAAAAATTAATGGTTGAATAAAAAAAATTGAATAGAAGACAAACATTTATATATATTTAAGGTTTAATTGGAAGAAATTAGAAGTTTAGAGTGAAAATGGAAAGCAATTTGTTAAGTTTAAATTAAAGGATTTTCATGGATTTTAGGTTTTAGGTTTAGTTTCTTTTTTGTTTCAAAATCATATTTAGTCTCTTAAGACCCGTTTGGTAAACAAGTAGATAACAAAAATTTAAAAAAAGAAATTCAATGAAAATAGAGTTGTCTTGTATGTTTTCATATATGTTTGGTAGTATATTAATAAATTGGATTATAATTTAAACGTTATTTAAGTCTTTAAGAGATGTATTTGAAACTATATATTTATAAATCATAAAACTAGTTGGAATTACTAATATTTAGTTGACAAGAAATATTATTAATTTACTTATGGATATGATTTGTATTAAAAAAATTATATAATTATTATTTTGTAACATTATAAAATAAATAATATATTCCATAATATATATTACATTTCTTTTAAAAATGAATCGAGTATAACATGATATATTATCTTTCTAAATGTTTTAATCTTTATTTCATATAATTCTTTATTTTAAAATTTAAAATTCAAAATTTGGATACAATAAAAACATAAAAATGTTGTTTTCAGAATTTGCATTGTTTGAATCACATAATCAAAAAAATAATCTTTAGAAACAAAATTCGAGTTATTTACCAAACACATGTTTGCTTAACTTGGTGAATTTGAAAATATAAAACAGCTAAATAGGCCCTTAATTTCAAGTTTGGTTTCAATTTAGTTCCTAGCTTTCACAATGTTACAATTTTATTTGAGATTTGAGTTTTGTTTCTATTTAATCCCTAGGTTTTCAAAATTTACACTTTTGACCTTGATTTTTCACTAAATACTCACTTTCTATCTTATGTGTTAATATCTATTAATTAATTTATAATAATTGAAAGAACTATAATAATTAAGTTAAACTAATTAAAATTATATTTAAATTTTTACTTCATAATTATTTTAAATTAATCAATAAAAATTAATGTCAATGACCGAAAGTGAATATTTAATGAATATTCGAGATTAAAAGTATAAATCTTGAAATCTACGGGCTAAATTGAAACAAAACTCAAATCTTACGAGTAATATTGTAACATTTTGAAACCTAAGAACTAAATTGAAACTAAACTCATAACGGTAGGACTAAATGTGTAATATTTTGAAACATAGAAACTAGCTCGAAGCCTAAGGACGAAAAAGTAATTTTTCCTAGTTCAAAAGACTAAAATTAAAAAATAAAAAAAAAAAAAAAAAAAAAAAGGAAAATTGGGCCGGAAAGAGAGGGCCCATAAGGGTTAGTTAATGGGTTGTTGTTGCGATGTTTGTGATTTCAAGGTATTTCAACTGCTACAAACGGTTGGTGTACTTAGCTATGCTGACATTCAATTTTTAAAACACTCACAATTAAATAATAGAAAATTTCAAAAATTACCCTTAAATTATATTCCTTCTTATCATATAAATAAAATTATATCTATCTTTGAAATTTACGCTCACTTATTCCTAAATTTTATATTAAAATTTTTGTATTCCTACTGGAAACACTTAATTGCTTAGTCAAATAAAAAAATACTAATTTTTAAAAATTATATATATTTTTTTAGTTTTCAAAATTTGGCTTTGTTATTTAAAAAATTGATGGAAAATGGATAACAAAATAAAGAAACTTAATCTTTATAAGCTTAATTTTCAATAACCAAAATCCAAAAGTGAAATGGCTGTTGAACGAGGCCTCCACTTTTGGTTTTTGAAATTAAGCTTATAAATACTATTTCCACCCGTAAGTTTTTATATGTTTTATTATCTATTTTTTATTCATGTTTTTAAAATCCAAGCCAAGTATGAAAACTTAAAAAAACGTTGATTTTGTAAAATTTACTAAGAAATTAAGTGTTTTTTTAGAACCACAACAACAAGAGTGAGATCAAACTTTTGGACCTCTAGAAAGGAAGATTAAACCTCATAAACTTTCACAAGAAAATCAATTTAGACTCTCGATTAAAAATTGTTCATGCATCAATTTTAGTTGCCCATTTTGTTAATCCGCCATTTGAAAAAGTATACACACTATTAAGAATTAAATGCATTAACGATTTTCAAACAAATCCTAATAAAAGTTCTACGTGCATTGATTCACTTATAACAATTTAGAAGATTAATTAAAAAAATAAAATGTCTCCACGTTATTTTTAAAATTAATTCTGAAGGAGAGAGAATTAGTTTAAATTGATACACTTGTAAAAAAATGAACGTTTAAATTGATACAACTCCAAAATTTAGAGGTGTAAATTGAAAATTTCCCTAAAAAATAACACACCTAAACTTGAGGTAGGTTTCAATTGTAGCTAAATATTTATAAAAAGTAACTTTTATCCTTCCACTTTGAAATTATTTTTAAATTGATGTGATGATATTACTACGTATAAAAAGTTAGAAAAACGTATTTGATGATGTTTACACATATTTTATAATGATTGTTACCCATTTATATAATCTAAAAAATATCACACATTAATTGCGACACCAACTTACATAAATTAAAATTTCAAGTTAATTGATGTCATCAACGTTGTAAATGATGTCATATATGTTTTTCAATTTTTACAATTTTGATCGGGCTATAAGCCGGGCTTAACCTATTTTTATTTTTATTTTTTTTTAATTTTTTTTTTTCAAACACCCCCACTCCCCAGAAAACAACAATCCATTCTCTCAACACCAAAAATTACCAAACACGTATTGACTTTAAATAAAAATCATATTTTACCATTTTACCCCTCTCATTTATGAAAATCTACCACAACACCCTTCCGCACCTCTTATTATATACAAGCCCAAAAAAAACGACACATAAGGAGATTTTCGGGAGAATGTCTCGGCCGACCGTTACTTCCTCTTTTCCGGCGACGGTGGCGGTCGCATTGGCCGTGGTTCAACTCGTCATCCTAATAGTTCCGTCCACCGTCGTCGAAGCTCGTACGAAGACGATTCCGGCAGATTCATCAAAGCTCGACGAATGGATCGCACACAATATGAGAGAATACAACGATCGTAAGGGGAACGAGACCGGAGTCAAGGCGCTGGACCGGCGGCTGGCGAAGGCGGAGGACGGCGTTCGATTAATCATCGTTAGAAAAGACGGACGAGGAAATTTCACCACGATCACTAAAGCGATCGAGAGCATTCCGTCTGGAAATCGGCGGCGAGTGGTGGTGTGGATCGGCGGCGGAATTTACAGAGAGAAGATCACGATCGAAGCTTCGAAGCCATTCGTGACATTGTATGGTCAGAAAGGAAAACGGCCGATGATAACGTTCGACGCTACGGCGTCGGAATTTGGTACCGTTAAGAGCGCGACGGTGGCGGTGGAATCTGATTATTTCGTTGCCGTCAATCTTGCGTTTGTGGTGAGTTTTCTTTTCTTCTTCTTCTCATTTTTGTGGGGTAAATTTTGTAAATAGTGATAATTATGGGGGCTATAAGTTTTAAGTAACGTATGATATGCATGAGTTTTATTTATATATTATTATTTTTAATCTTACGAAAAAAACACTCGTGCATTCACTCGTCATCAAAGTTATTCCATACTCATGCCATTCCTCATGTGTACAAAACATGATTTTTCACGTTGAATTCTTGACTTTTTCTTGCACGATTAGTTTTTTTTTTTTTTTTTTTTTTCAATTATATATATATATATATATTGGAGAAAAATTATTCAATAGACTGCTACCTCTAAAAATGTATCTGTCTCATAATAACTATAAAATATAAATTTATGAGTTGGTAACATTTTTGTTTTCATTTTTTTATTTTTGAAATTTATGTTTGTTTTCTTCCAATTTTTCAATTTTACTTTTCAAATTTCTTAAAGCATCACTTGAACTTTTAGTCAAACTCTAAAAACAAAAACAAAATTTTGAAACATATATATATATATATTCTAATGTTTGGCTTAAAAGTGGTTGACAAAACATAAAAACTTGTAGGTAAAAGTAGTGTTTATAAACCTAATTTTGGTTAAATTACACGTTTGGTTTTTATGGTTTGGAGAAAGTTTAGAATTTAGTCTCTATGATTTTAGAAGATAAAATTTACTCCTTATAGTTTGATAAAACCTTATAAATAGTCTTTATGATTTGATAAAATTCTTATAGAAATTATTTATGAGAGTTTGATCAAATCATAGAGGGACTAAATTCTTACAATAAATCATAAGGGCTAAATAGTAATTCTCTCCAAACTATAGGGACCAACTTTGAAATTTTGATAAATTTGAGATATTTTTTTTTGGGTTATTTTCAAATATAGCAAAATGAGCCAAACTATTTACAAATATAGAAAAAATTCATTGAAATTTTTCTATATTTGTAAATAGTTTGATATATTTTTTTTTTGTTTATAATAATTTTCTTTATTTTTTAGGTTAAAATATAAATTTGGTCCCTATTATTTAGAGAAAATTAGAATTTAGTATCCATGGTTTAATTAGAATTTAGTCAATGGGGTTTGATAATACTCTCCTAAATAATTCCCATAATTAGACTACTTATGAGGATTAATCAAACCATAGAGACTATTTATGAGGTTTCATCAAATCATAAGACCTAATAAATTCTAATGTTTAAAATCATAGGAACTAATTAAATTCTAACTTTTTTTTAAACCAGACCAACTTTATGATTTAACCTATTTTTTATCATCTAGTTTTTTAGTACACATCTATATACCATTGAGTGATACTTGCTTTGGTTTTATCATCTATTTTTCAGTTCATTTATAAAGGGGTGAGGTGAGATTTGACGTTAAAAAGAATTAGTTACTAATGTGGTCAGGGTTGATAGCAATCCTAACATCTTTACGTGTGACCTTCTAAACAAAGTTAGACTGGATCATATAGGTCTATTACAAGATGAGAAATTTACTAACTAGGTGAGGTTCAAATGAGAGAAAGGAATTGAATTAAAGTTGGGTTCATTCCATTTAAAAGCATGGAATGAGTTTGGTGCAACTCTTTTAGCATCTGGTAGAGTTCATTTCTTAGAATTTGAAAAGTAGATATGTATTGAGGAGGTAAAAAGGGTTTTATATGGACATAAATCACACGAATGATTATTAGGTAACATTAGTTCCATTTTAAAATTAATTATCAATAAAAAAAAGTAACTTAGATGTCTTATATATAAATGCCCCGTCAAGATGTTATTCTTTTGGAATTCGCCCTTCTTTGAGTTGCATCATTTTCTTTAGACCGAAAACTCATTTGGACTTCTTGGACTCTGATACCATCTTAGATAAACACGAGATTCTATCTTAAAAACAACAGAGAATAGGAGAAGACCTATGTATGTTATAAAGATTGTGAGGTCTTTTATCTTTTCGAAGTGAGATATTCAGAATTGAACTTTTTTATTTTTAAGAGAATGAAATGGCTAAGAAACCATATATATATATATATATAACATTATATTAGTGAATTTATTATAGAACTAAGGAGGTGATTACTTATTGATAAAGTTAAAAGTTTATTAATATTGATTTAAGAAATGAGGTTTGGTTGTAAATTTGATGTGCAGAATTCAGCTCCAATGCCTGAACTAGGAGGAACAGGAGGGCAAGCAGTGGCAATGAGGATATCTGGGGATAAGGCAGCATTTCACGAGTGTCATTTCATAGGCTTTCAAGACACTTTATGCGATGACAGAGGCAGACATTTTTTCAAGGATTGTTACATCCAAGGCACTGTGGACTTCATCTTTGGAAATGGCAAATCTCTCTACTTGGTATGGTACAAACCCTTTATACTTTGAAATAAATAAATAAAATCCACTAAAATATTCGTATATTTACGTGACATGATACTTAGTGATAAGCTAATTAGAAAATTGGACGAGGAATATAATCAACTTTAGATAAAGAGAAAATGTCTAAATTGGTAGGAATCTTGAGTTTCATGACAATTTAGCCAATAGTTTCCACCGTTGGATGTATGAGAAATAAGTATTTCAAATATCCAATAGTTATGAAGGGGTATATGCATGTTTTTGAATATACATCTAATGATTGTGTGGCGGGATCATTGAAATTTGGATGGGGAATTAAGTCAACATTAGGAGAAGAGAACATCCAAATTGGCAGGAATCTTGAATTTCATGACTGTTTAGCCAGTAGTTTCCATCGTTGGATGTACCAAGAAAGAAGTACTTTGAATTATATCTAATAGCTATTAAGGGGCATGCATGCTTGAATCTACGTCTAATGATTACGTAGCAGTCTCATTAAATAATTCCTCCTCCTTAACGAGTCATGAGACGACAAATTTCGTCCTAAGAAAAATGATATGCTAATATCTAAACATTAAAGACTAAAACATGGATATATGAGGAAGGACCTTAAATTTTCATCTAGTAGTTATTAACGAGTATGCATGTTTCCAAATCTACGTCTAACGATTGTGTAGTGGCCTTGTCGATTAATTTCTCCTCTTTGATAAGCCTCAGGACGGTGACGTGTTTTGTCCTACGAAAAATGATTTGATGATATCTAAACATTAAAGACTAAAACATATATTTAGTCTATCTATTTTTGTCTCTATTTCAAAGAAAAAGTAATTGCAATGATCATTTCATCTGTACAGAAAACCACAATAAACTCAGTGGCAGAAGGGACAGGAGTGATAACAGCTCAAGCAAGAGAAGAAGCCACAGATGACAGTGGTTTCACATTTGCATATTGCAACATCACAGGGACTGGAAACACGTATTTGGGAAGAGCTTGGAAAGAGAGAACTCGTGTGGTTTTTGCTTACACGTATATGGGAAATCTCATTAACACAGAAGGATGGTCCGACAAAATGCATGGAAGCAAACCTAGAAAGTGAGCAAAAACAATCACACATGATATCTTTATATAATTTTGATATATATATATATATTCTAATGATTCGACTAATTATTATTTTGATGTTCAAATAATGTGTGAACACAGGAGTATGTACTACGGTGAGTACAAATGCATGGGACCTGGGGCGACCCCTTTGGGCCGAGTGAACTATGCTAGAATACTCTCGGACGAAGAAGCGAAGGCGTTTTTGAGTATGACTTATATCCAAGGAAACAAATGGCTTCTACCACCCCCAGATCTTTCCTTCTCCCGTTCTCAACCCAATTTCTTCCATTAAAATTTGAATGAAATGCTGCATTTATGCTTATGAAAAAGGAACTTAATACTATATATCCCAAAATGTGGCCAAAACCATGAAGAAACTATAGTGATAATTAGAAAAGCAGGGCCTAGCTAGCTAGTGCTGCTGTGCCTAGAAACTTTATCCCATATATTTCCCCATTTAAATATCTGTCACATAGAAATAATCCCCATTTTTTTTCTCCAAGTTTTAGTTGATTGTTGTACCAAACTGATCAACTTTATTTTTATTTTTTCTATCCCTTGAGCTTTTCTCTTTTCCTCTTAGTTGCTTCTCTCATAATCTCTCTCTTATGTTATTGTCAATGGTAGTTTTGGAAGGGATTGCCCACACATTTGCTATGTTTTTGGTTCGTATAGCTCTTTTGTCTTCCAACACTAATAATTGTGTATGGTGAAATTTTGAAATATAACCTAAATTATTTTGTTAAAAGTTATTCACTATTGTTTATCATTTGATTAAAAATGTTACTTAATATCATTATCTTTTGATACATTTGACTGGTATAGAACAATCGAATCTTCGACAACTCCAGAAATTGTTTAATCGATTCAGTACTTGCGAGAACATTGTTCTCTCTCAACGGCTACTTGATCTACAATTTTTTTTCTTTTTTACTAATTATCCTTAGGGGCAGTTACAAATATAGCAATTAAGTCCAAAATATTTACAAATATAGCACAATGCAAAAGAACTTGCATATATAGCAAAATTTAGATTATGCCTTCGAAATCTATCAGTGATAGACCATATCACTAGTAGAGGTTTTTCAGTGATAGGTCAATCTATCAATCATAGTCCGTACCACTAGTAAGGGTCTATCAGTGATAGACCATATCACCAGTAGAGTCTATCAATATCGCTGGTAGGAGTATATCAGCGATAAAGTTATATTATCGATAGATTTTGCTGTATTTGCAATTTTTTTTTAAATGTTGCTATACACTTAATTTTTATCCATGAAAATACTATTCAACACAATTACTCTTATCCTTATTTTTGGACATGCACCTTTATAAAGTATCTTTTTTCAAATAAAATAAATAAAATAAAATAAATCACTATTATATTCTTGAAGTAAATCTGTCAAACTTTGGCATATCTATTTGTTAGGAGGCTAAATCATATATGCATTGCAATTTTTGTTCAAAATACTCATTCACTTAAATATTGTAATATTACTCTTTACTTTTATTATTAACGTTTCAGAAATATTGCTAGAGTAGAAATTTGTTAGAATATTGAAAAAAATAATTTTATATCTTTGACAGTAAGACTTTACTAGAAAGGGTTCTTTTCGGTAGGTATGCCCCAACCATTGTTATGATATATAATCTGAAAAAAAGTATAAAAATTCATAATGTAAATTATATAGTGATTTTTGTAGTCCAAGAAGAGTAAAAAAATCATTATTATTATTGTATTTCTAAACAATAATTGATATACTATATTATACCTAATATTAGAAATGTTGTAATGTCACTAGAAATAATAATTTGTGTATGAACTTTTAAAAAAACACATAAACACATAAGCACCAAATTGAAACGGATCATGCTAAAATAAAAATCATATCTAAGAATTGTTATTTAGTCTATATCGGCTCGAGAACATGATGAGGGTACTACGAAGGTATCAACCTAGTTGATATGTCTTGGTGCACCTTTGATCCAGTCTCTTTCAGTATTTTATTAAAAAAAATTATTATTTAATCAAATTTTATAACATTATATTCCATGGGAACATTTTATTATCAACTTTGTAAAACAATAAGAAAGCTCTCCCTCACTTTTATCTTTTACATTTAATAATTTGGTATACAATTAAATAAATAATAGGCTAAATATATGTTTTAGTTCTTTTTTCCAACTTAGCCCCTTTATCATTTGAAAAGTTTCCATATTTAAATCCCTTACATTTTAACCTTTTTTTCATTTATATCCTTTCTATGGCGACTATTAAAATTGGCCGATAACAATAAACTTACATATATCACGTGACAGAGTTGACAAAAGTAATTTAAATGAAGAATTAGGTCATGATAAGAGAAGAAAAAGGCAAAAATTATTTCAGCCTGACTTTCTCTAAGAAATTTCCTCTCTTAAGATGACCTAAATTTCTCATTTGATTTTATGTCAACTTGTCAAGTTAGTATATAATCATATAATGATGTAAGTTTATATATCATCAATGAACCAATTTTTATATTCACCGATAAAAGGGATATAAAAGAAAATACATTTGAACGTAAGAAATTAAATTGAAACTTTTTAAACCACGTTGGGAAAAAAACCAAAACATCAAGAGTAAAACAACATATATATTTAGTGTTAAATAATACTACATGTATATAATAAAGATGGCCTAATTTATTTTGGTGGTGGTATTATTGTTGTAGTCTTGACTGCCATAAGGAGAGAAAGCTTCAGAAAACCAAGTGTTCTTCCTCCAAGGGTTCCAACCCATTTCCTCACAAATTTGGTCACTATGATTGATACTATAAGTTGAAATGCAATGCCTCTTGTAAAACCTTGTGGTCCTCTTCATCACTTCCATCTCTTGGTTTATTTGTTCTACCATTTTTTGAGTCTCTGGTAGCTTGAACTTCTCGTCCACCAATCGGGCTAGCCATATACTCCGTAGCTCTGACGTGTGGAGGTTGGCTACGCTCTCTAGGTACCCCACGAACGCCATGTTTGGTATCATTGGATTGATAGTGCCTCTAGGATGTTGCAAGTATAAATTTTTATGATTCAAAAGAATAATAATATAGGCCTTATACACTATATTCATTTTTAAGGTTTTATTTTTTATTTTTTATTTTTTATTTTATTTTAAATAATATATAAGCTAAATATGGAACCTCAAGCTTCGATAAAATGATTTATTTGAAGTTAAATTATAAAACTTAATAATAAGTGGGGGTTTTTATAATTTAAAGTTTTTATAATATTTATAAAGCAAGGGTAACTTCAAGTCAAATTAAATCATGATTACAAAAAGAAAAAAAATAGATATATAAAAGAAAAACTATCTTTTTAATCATCGTGTTTTGAAGAAGGTGTGTGTTTGGTTCTTGAATTTTAAAAATGTACTATTTCTAGTCCTCCAATTTTTAAGTATACGAGCATTTGGCCCCAAAATTTTTAAACACACATTTTTAATCCTTGAGTTTTTTAAAATAGCTACAAAAAATCCTTGCAGTAAATTATTATTATTATTTTAAGATAATAATGATAAATTACTTCAACGACCTTCTAAACCTATTTTTAAAAATTAAACTTGAGAGTAAGCATGTATTTTAAAAATTTAAAGATCAAATGCATTTACTTTAAGAAACTTAGAAACTATTTTTCAAAACTCGACGATGAGACCCTATATACAGTTTATTTTAAGGAAAAACAAGGTTTGAAAGGGATGCTTTTTATTTTTTAATTTCCCTAATAATTTAGAAAACTCTTTTAATAAAAAAAAAAACACGTGTCTCACCGGTATAAGGGCATCATGCCGGAAGGATACTGAAGAAAGGTACGAAAGGGCTGAGGAAAAATGTCAGTTAGCTTTTTCTTGCCGTCGAAGCCGGTGGCCATAATCACGACGTCGAACTCCGATCTAGAGCCGTCGTCAAACTCAATCCCGCCGTTCCAGAACCACCACTTGGAGGCTCTTTTTATGACGATTTTACCCTCGTCAGCATGCCGGAAGAAATTTTCCGGCATGATTGCCATCTGGCAGGAGGCGTAGTCCTCCAGAAATGGATGCTCCGGCTTTAACCCATACTTTTCCAGTGGCATTTTCCACGTCAGATATGATTCTATAAACTTTGAAACTGCCTCCCTCTGTACAATTACAATTTTAACCACTCACCCCCTCATTAATTTTTAGAGAAATTATTATAAATTAAAAAATATTAAAATTTTTACTGTCTATTATCGCTATCATTGAACGATGAAAGTCTATCACATCACAATCTATCGTAAATTAATTTGTGAATATTATGACTCATTTTGCTATATTTAAAAACATCTCTAGTTTTTACATATTTGCCTAAATTTTTTATTAAATTACAAGTTTATTCTAAAAATTTGTACTTAAAATTCACACTACAAGAATTAAGAATTGAAAAAAAGTTAAAACACTCTCAATTTCACATCTAATGAATCTATGATATATTTGAAATTTTAAAAAGTTAAAATTGAAATTTTTGTTTATATAGGTTTCTTATCTTTTAATTGAACTATCAGACACAAACTTAAAAGCTTAAAAATTAAGCTTATAATTTACCTTGAAAGAATTAAATTTTTTTTTTAATTTTTGGACAAATGAAAGAATTTAAATTTAGTCCCCCAACATTTTAATAATTTGATCTTATAATTTCAAACTTCACATAGTGCAAGGTTGGGAGTCACATACGTTAGTTAAATACGTTAGTTAAGATGAATATAATTTGATAGGATAATAGCAAAGACAAAAAATACTTTTTTTAAACCTAAAAGATGGGGTGTGACTAAAATAAAGTAATAAAAAAAAGTACATTTCAAAAAATAGCTTCTAACGTAGTTAGAGTCAAATGAATTAAGCTAACACGAGCATATAACTCAACAATAACTGACTTATACTTTCTTTTGTAAGGTTGAAGTTCTGAACTTCGATTTTTCTACATTTGTTGTATTAAAACCCGAGTTAAAAAGAGGGAGAGAAAGATAATTTTACCATGGGAGATAAGAAAAGGCACATAAGACTCTTAAGGAAGGTCTGGTTAGGTCTTTCATGGAGGTGTTGAGAAGATCTTGTTGAGAAGAACAAGAAGAATGGCAAACCCCAAACCCAATAATGAGGCACTGTCCAATGTAAACCTCTCACCACCATTGTACATTCCTTGCCTTCTAGCCCTTCAATTTTTTCAAAATTATTCCAACACCCCAAAAAAATTTCATTATTACCATATATTTTTCATAATAAAACAAACAAACAAAAACAATAATAATAACTTTTTTTTTTTCCTTTTAAGTAATGCATTATGTGATGTTGAAATCAAAGTCAATTGAAGAGAATATCAAGTGTGGTCAATTAGTCAAAGGCCCACCACAATGCTGTTAAACTAATTTTCTTTGTTTTTTTTTTCTTTGGTTGACATTTTCAATATTTCCAATGGTTTTATGTCTTTAGGAAAAAAAAAAAAAAAAGAAGCCCCCATAGGTTTGATAATGAAATAAAGGAATTGTTTGGTATGTGTGTATATATATATATAATTTTTATTTTATTAAGTCAAATAATTTTGCATTAATATTTAATATTACCATATTCTAGAATTACAAATAGAAAAATGTGTTTTACTTTATAATACCTTTTCAATAAATCATAATAAATACTTTTTAAGTTCTTTATAATGATTAGTTTTAAAAGCTATGTCCAAAAGGTTAGATATGTTTGTTTTATAACAAGAATTATTCTCAAAAACTAGTAATTTGATTTTCATCAATAAAAAATGATTATACATTTTTTTATTTACATATATTTTATTTTTATTGAACTATTTTCGAAATAGCCTAGAAATTGGATGAAAAATATTTTTTTTATCAGTTTTTAATATTTTTAATATATAATTAACGTGCTGTTTGATTAAAAAATTCATTATGATCTTTTTTTTAAAATAAAATAAATAAATCAAAGCTTAATTTGTTACAAAATGATCACTCTTTGTCCATATAAAATTTTATTTTCAACCATTTGAGATTTCAAAAGCGACATTGGTTTATTATATAAATAAACCGTTGTTAAAATTTTTGATAATGGTCAACAAAATGAGCTAAGAGAAAATATTGTTTGGTTCAAGATGAATCAAGTCATGTTTTTAATAATTTTTTTTAATTATATATTGTTTTCTATCTTTTGGAAAAAAAATTATATATTATCGGCAATTGGATGAAACAAGAAGAAAATCAGTATCAACCTCGCTATTTGAATAATAAGATCACAATTATCATCATGGACTCGATAAAACAAGATGGAAATTAACTGTCTTTTAAAAATATTTTTAAAACAAGTTTAAATTAATAGTCATGTATTAATGAATTAATTACCTTGATTTGCTTGAGCACATTCAACAGCCAAATCAATGGCTGATTTCTTGTAGCCAATGACTGCAACTCTCTTATCCTTAAGTAGCTCAGTTGCTTCTTCTTTCCCAAGCTTGCAATAATCCAAAGAATGCATCACCTTCCCGGCGAATATTTCCGGCCCTTTGCCGCTCGGGAACTTCGGTAGCTTCGGGATATCGCCATACTTTCCGATGCACATTACCACCATCTCCACCTCATACAACTGCACCACCATTCAAAAACCAACAAGTCTTATTTCGTATCGTTTTTCATTTCTTATTTCTTACGTCTCAGGAGAGATTTGAACCAAATATCCAAATAAATATCTTACCTGTAAATATATAATAATTTGATAATTATTTCTTTTGATAGAAAAAGCCAATTGTTTGTAGGTTATTATTTCTTGATTAATTTCTTCTCCTCTCAAATTTTAAATTAAAAAAATTATTGGTAGATTTTAGTTGGTTGTACGTTCTTTTTTCAATTTAAAAATAAAAAAATAAAATAAAAAATAAAAAAATAATCAAATGATTATGATATGAAAAATTTATTTAATTCAAACTATTATATTATAGGTAAAACTTTAAAAATATTCATTATGTCTTTTAATACATTCAACTTGATCAAGCAATATTGATGATTCTACTTTTGGTTTTAAAAATTTAATAATGAGATAAGAGAAAGAGAAAAACAAAGTGCCACGTTCCACTTTTTATTTTCTAAACAAACATGGAAATTATAGTAATTCAAAAACACGCTTTTTTTTTTTTTTTTTTTTTTTTTTTTTTTTTTTTTT
>QLSR01000224.1:2761101-2778775 GCA_031780015.1 Citrullus colocynthis | reverse complement strand
TTTTTTTTTTTTTTTTTTTTTTTTTTTTTTTTTTTTAAGATGTGCATGTAGAGTCGAGAATGCACTTATCAATATTTTTCTTTGAAAACTCCGATGGAATTGATAAGGAGAATTAAAGACTGATTTGATAATCATTTTGTTTTTATGTTTTTGAAAATTAAGTTTATAAATTTTTATTACACTTCTAAATTTCTTATTTTTATATCTACTTTTGACCAATGTTTTTAAAAACTAAGCCAAAATTTGAAAACTAAAAAAAGTAGTTTTTGAAAACTTGTTTTTGTTTTTGAAATTCTGCTAAGAACACAACTTTTATACTTAAGGAAATTGCAAATCATTGTAACAAATTGAGAGAAAATAGGCTTAAATTTCAAAAACAAAAAACGAAATGGTTATCAAACTGAGCCTAAGAAATCAAGTTATTGTAACCTGAATGGTTTTAGATAGAGTATCCATAACATAAATCTCCCAAACCGGTCGACCAGGAAGCAATGGTCCGAACTCGCCAGAGTCTCCATTGCCAATGAATCGAACACCAACAACCTTCGAATTGAATTGAACCAAGCGACAAAGATTGAAATGGCGAGCATAGGAATTCAAATACTCCAAAATCTCGAGATAAGAAGGGAAATCAGTGTTATCTCTATCTGGCCAAGGAAAATCAGCGAATTCATAATCACAACGAAGGGACTGAAGTTTTGTAGAGTGATAAGAACAATGTTTCCAAACACCACCAATGCAATCAGAGGCCTCGAACACAATCGGCTCATGGTGAGCCAGCTGCTTTGCAGCAGCGATACCGCTCACTCCGGCGCCGACGATGGCAATTTTGGAGAGAATAGGAGCCATTGTTAGGTATTTGAATGAGTTTGAATGTGGGTGTGATTTGGAAAATGAAGGGAATGAAGGGGTTTATATAGGTGGATGGAGGCACGTGACAGCCATGTGATTTAATTTTATTTAATTTTTATTTATTTTTAGATGGCCATGTGATTGTACCTCTATAAAATTTTGTCTTCAAAATATATATAAGTTGGTGAAGTGTAAATTGGAATTCAACCTTGAAGAACTTTCCTTAATTTGATTCAATTCCACATTTTTATGGGTTCTTTAATTTTTTTCTTTCATATGATCTGTATTAATTGAATTTCTTTGCATATACACACCCAATATAATTTGAACACATATATTTGTGTACACATGTGTGTATGTATAACAATCCTAGATCCTATATTCAATATTTAGTGGAGTAGTTTCTATTAAACTTTCATTTAAATCCTAATATAATTTATTTTTAATTATTGAAAAATAAGTTAAACTATAGGTTTAATTTTCTAAAGTTTCGAGTTGGATCATAGGTTATTCCTTCTAAAATTTATCTTCACTAGCTCCAAGCCTTTTCTCCAAAAGATCTTTACATACTTTGGTTCAATATTATTTATGTTCGACTTCACTATGAATCTTAGGGATTGAAGGATAATTCTAAAATCCTTCTTCTAGTTTTGGGAAGAGACCGTTCTCTTAGTTGCTATCTGGTTTACTAAATATACGATTTTTTTTCTAAATTATGACTCCTCGAGGATTTACCTTCCATTGACATGCTTTTATGCCATTTTTTCAATTGTATATGTGTAAAAAAAAAAAAAAAATCTATTTTCTAAATTTATTTATTTATTAAATATGCCCTTTGGACACTTGAATAAAAGTTTAATATCTATAATAGACTCAAAAAAATCGATTTTATGTCTACTTAGATTCTTCTTTTTTTTTTTTCTTTTTTCTTTTTTTTTTTTTTTCATTCAAAGACCAATTAAAATTACATTTTAAAGTTAAAAGAGAAGATTGTGAATATGGGATAGCTAAATTTTGCTTTCTTTTATTGGGAGGAATTGAAGATTTTTGTAATACTTTTCACTTTTTCTGATGAATATGGCTCTTATAACTAGTTGGTTAAAGTAACATGTTTAATATCTATTAACATTTTGGAAATTAATAGTTTGGAGTATACTCAACAAATGGGAACATATATATAAATAATTAAATTCTATTTTAATTCCTATTTTGTAAACACCATATTTTATGGTTGATAAATGGGGAATAGTCAAAGTGAGCAAAATTTTTAATTAATACAAAACATGTAATTATATATTCCTTTTACTAAAATGAAAATAAATGTAAATTTTATTTACAATTAAAGATAAGCTAAAAGCGAAATTGACGTATAATATGTGACGACTAAACGATCTATTGTATGAATCTCTCTATTATACCAAACAAATGTACAATTAAAGATAAGAATGCTATTCTTGAAATAGGAGAGAAATGACAACTATAGTAGAAGTGTATATTGAGAGAAAATAAAATAATAATAATAATTATACTTATTATTGTTATTATAAATGATTAATTGAAGGGTAATATAATTTAAACTGATAACTGTATTAATTAAATTTTGAACTTTTTACATGTATATTAATTTATATCATTTTTAGATTTTGTTCGAAAAATATCGACACTTATAATTGTTCCAACCGAACTTTTAAATTATCATAAGTGAATTAATTTAGATCATAAATGAAGATTATCTTTGAAAATCTATATTAATTTTTACAGGGTGTATAAAATTCTTCAAATGTCGAATTAACAAATTGAATAATCAGAATTGATGCATAGACGATTTTCAAAGATAAGATCCTAACTGAGAGTCCAAATTGATTTGTTTATAAAACTTTATGAGTTTAATTGATAAAATTATAAAACTTACACGATGTTTATTCAAACGAAACGTAATGAATCATATACATCAACACATTCACAAACGCTTAGAGTATAAATTTATACAAATGTTAGTTCAGAATTTTAATTGATATAACTCCCAAAGTTTATAAATGCAAATCAATATATATATATATATATATATATATATATATATATTTATTACTATTTTGACTAATTAAGCTTAAGAAGTTTGAAACCCCCTATCCCATATAGATTTAACAATTAAAAAAATGATGAATACAAAATAATTAAGGTTAAAAAGCACTTTTGGACAATCCTAAACTTTCATGAAAGTAACAATTTTGTCCCTCAATTTTAGTTGATAACAATTTAGTTCATATACTTTTTCAAATTTGTAAGAATTTAGTCTTAGCTTTTTGCCTTTGATTAGTCTTAGCGAAAGGTCGCTTGACTTAATAATAGTTGTCTTACTCGACTTGCTTGCTAGGGACGAAACTACACGTGTAGATTTGATAAATTGATCCGAAATCAAATTTATTGATATATAAACTATAAAGACTAAGTCATTACATAATCAAAACTAACACTTTTAACTTTTGATGAGCTTTTTTACAATAGGAACTACATCGTTATAAATTATAAAGTATGGAGATTAAATTAATTATTGTCGATTACTAAAAATTGGAGACTAAATTGTAACTTCTAGAGACAAAGACAAAAATGATAAAAAAAAAAAAAAAAAATTTGAAGTGGAAACAAAAATGCCTAATTGGTGGAAATATGGGAAACAATCTAGAAATCTCTAAGAAAACAACTACGAATTTGAATCGAAACTCAAGAACCCAAAATTCCACGTGTTCTTCAAACCCTAAAGCCTTTGGTAAATCGATCCAATTTCTAATTACTGGAAAAATCTTGTTTGAACCACGAAATTAAATTGCAATCGGAATGCATTGCATGGAAACCCTAAGAATTCAACACTCCTTCCTTT
Organism: Citrullus colocynthis; assembly: GCA_031780015.1. Lineage (NCBI taxonomy): Eukaryota > Viridiplantae > Streptophyta > Magnoliopsida > Cucurbitales > Cucurbitaceae > Citrullus > Citrullus colocynthis. The sequence continues at coordinate 2,775,045 of QLSR01000224.1, read as the reverse complement.
TGAAAATTATTACTTTTCTTTTTTCTTTTCTTTTTATTTTTCTAAACCACTCTCTTAAAATATTGGCCACTGGATTATTTCTAAACGATTATTAATTAATTAGTTCTTGTGTATGTTAGAAATTTGCTGATGTGGCCAAAATATGGCAAGGAAAAATCTCACTTGACCTTGGTACATTTACAATTTGGAAAAGCGCTTACATGCAAAAACAAAAAAAAAAAAAAAAAAAAACTCTAATGCCAAGTCAAAAGTAAAAATTGTATAATGGAGAAGAAGTCAGAAATTCAAATTACCTGAACTTATAATAATGATATATTTATAGGAAGAAATGACTCTGTTGTTTTATATATTTTATTGAATAATCAACTAAATTAAAATACGGTGAATTACAAAATAAATAAGACACCAAGAATACAATAAAAAAAGATTTAAGAAAGGAAAATACAGAAAAGGAAATTAAACCATAATTTCCTTTGACAGTTTACCTTTTTCCTAAGAAGCACAGACATGGTTACGACGGGATATAGATACGGTAAGATACGATGACAAGCCAATTTCTAATAAACTAAGATATGGATACGTTCAAAATACATTATATTTTTAAAATATATTTTTCATGATAATGTCCAACTAATTGTTATAATACTTATTTTAAGTTGGATTAAAGTAGATTTAAGAAGAGAGCGAGAAAAAAAAAACTGCATCGACAAAGTTGATTGGTGGTTGAGCAACGTGCATAGGACAGGGAATATGTAGAAAGTAGAAGATGAAGACTGAAGAATTAAGTTGAGAATGAAAGGGGGAGAGGAGGTGTGAATCGTGACTCAGATAGTGAGAAAAAAGAGAAGAATTAAGATTTTTATTCTCTTTAGTTTTGCATTGCTAGATTCAAATGGACTTTTAAATAAAGCATTTAAGTGGCCGGACTTAAATTTGAAAAAAAAACCAGCATAAATTAACTTAAAAAAATAAAATACTTCAAATCACATATCGATACGTATCTGCTATGTTACAATCCAAATCATTGAGGTAAATTCTCCTATTAAGTTAATTTAAGTCATCTGACATCATTTGTAATTTGTTAAAAGTGGAGAAATTTAATTTTCAGTAGTAAAAATAATTTAATTTAAATTAAGGAATTAAGTTGTAAAATTGGTATTTGTGATGGTTGGTGAGATTTAGGTGGATTTAAGAAAATTTTTGGAATTTGGCAAGAGATAATTTATCTTTGGAGAAAAAGAAAAAGTAAATAAATAATAACAAAATAAAATAAAGAAAAGGAGATTTTATTTTGTTTGGGGAAAGGAAGAGGAGATTTTATTTTGTTTGGAGAAAGGAAAAGGAGAATTTATTTTGGTTGAGAAAAGGAAAATGTGAAATCAATGGAGAGAGGGATTAAGGTTTATTATAAATAAACCTTTCTCGTTTTGCGTGCAAAGTAAAAAAAAAAGAAAGAGAAAATAATCTCTCCCTCACACGTCTTCGCCACCGCCTCCAACTTTTTCTTCTTCTTCTGCATTCACGCGTCCTCGCCGCCTCCAATTTTTCTTCTTCTTCTGTGTCCACGTCCTTGCCGCCTCCAACTCTTTCCTTCTTCTTCTTTTACGTCCGCGCGTCACCGATGTCCTGCCGCCCTGTGTGATTCGTCCGTCGGCTCGCGCTCACCGCTGTCCTCCTTTGACAATCGACGTCGTCCTGGGTTTTGCCGTCGTCGTGAGTCTTGCCGCCGCCGTGGGTTTGCTCTTGTTGGTGGTGCTTCGCGGCGTGGCTGAAATCGTGGTCTTTAAGGTAAGGCGTTGGTGTTTTCCTTTGGCTACTCTTGTGGGTTTAGAAATTCTAAGTGTATTTTCTCTTGGAGTGTGTAAACTATTGCACGAATTGGAGAATTGGTGGCAGGTGCAGCAACTTCGAGTTAAACCATCCTTTGGGTAAGGATTCTCTTGAATTAAATTTGGTTTCGTTTATAGGGTAGGTCGATGATTAACTCAAGCTAGGAATTTTGCTTCCAGTTTTATTCAGGAATTTTTGCAAGGAAATTACGGTGCGTTCAGCGACTTGGACCTAGGCTCAAGGTAATAATCTTACTACCTGAACCGCCTTCGGGCTATATGTATAGTTGCCATGATATAGTAGGTTTCTAGAGCCACTTATGAGATACTATGTATGTATGCGATTTCCATGTCTTAAAGTTGTATGTGCTTGTTAGCGTATAAACCTATGCTGTTAAATGTTTATGAACCTTACTGTTAGTCTATGAATCCATGTGATGGAATGATTGTGAACTTTATTGATCATGTACGATAAGTAGTGGTGACTCCCCTACGTTGGTTGGGTGTCCATAGAAGGTTGTCTTCGTGATCCTTCAGGTTCACTAAAGGTTGTGTTCCTTCTGGTTCACCAGAGGTTGTGCGCCTTCGGGTATACCAGAGGGTTGTGTTCCTACGGGATCACTAGAGGAAAGAGTCTCCTTCGGGACTCATTAGAGGTTTGTGGGCATCCATAACCAACGGTGGAGCGGGTCTAACCATTCCCTTATAGATGTATGAATTATGATAGTTATGCAGGTTACAGATGTTTGGCGCATTTAATGGATATAGATGTCAAGCCCGACCCTGGTAGTGGGGTTACTTACTAAGTAATAAAATTACTCATCCTTTCCTCTTATGTATTTTTTTTTCAGGTAAAGGAAGGAATGTGCCGGCGAATGACAAGAAGAATCCTTGATGGCATCACGGGACCCGTAGCAGCTTTCGCTTAGATTTGCATGTTTTCTTTTTATGAAATTTTGTCCAACTGTCCAGTTTTGTTCTAAAACTCGTCTCCCTATTCGTTTCTGATGATTTTCATCTATGAAGCTTATTTTATTGTTTTCCTTAGGGGTACCCCGAACCAAATTTTCATTTATGTGTTATTGTGTTGAATTCTTGATTTAAAACAATTAGAAATTTTCATGAAAAACATGGGTCCTTCTTTACCATTCTGCATAGTGTCGTTTCTTCGAATTGTTGCATGCACTGAGTAATGGCCCGATTAGATAGTTGTTAGTCGGGTCGTTACAGTTGGTATCAGAGCCAATAGTTATTGGTTCTGTAGACTGATTTACTATGTAAGTCCAGACTGTCCCAATGGCCATCAAAGGGTTCTTCGTCATCGCCAGGTATGCCTTCCATGTAAAGTTTTTTTCTCATAAAAAGTTGTGCATTAAAATATTTGTTTAGCTTAAATGCACTAGTTGTGTTCTAATGCTAGGCTAGTGACTCGATAGAAGTTATTATAAATTGATTATTCAGTTAAGGCACTACAAAAAGAAAAAAAAAAAGGAGAATTATTATGAGGTCACTTTGTGCTAGTTTATCTCATGGAAGATCTGTTTGAAAGGAACATATATACTTCAGTTCAAAGATCTGAAAGATTGATGAAATTATGTAGAGTTATGGCAGTTTAGGAATAAAAGTATATATATGATTAAGCCACGGAATAAACTATTATAGACAATAATTCATCAAGGGCTATTGTTGTGTTTTGTATTAGGTATTGAGCTTAGTGGTAGTACAAAGAATTCTTTCCTAAGACACGTACTTAAGGAAAAGATGAAGGATGTTTTGAAGATAGAAAGGAGAAGAGAGAGATTATAGTTTATTTAAAGGTTGCTTGACATTAAGTCAAATGTCTCAAGAAGAATTTTGAAAGGGTTATTAGGACATGATCACATTTGTGACACTGAAGATTGGTGGTTTGAATAAGTGTGTGTTTTGGCTCTTCGAATAACGTGCCTAAAACGGAAATAAAAGGGGGGTTTGTATAAGGGGATGCCAAGGAATTTTTAGCTATTGGAGTTGGTGCCTCTTATATGAAAACTCTTGAGGTTTAATATGACAAGAGTACTATTGTGGAGTTTACGGTTGATGGACTGCATGATGTACTTTGGTTATTCATTTGTAGTACTCGAAGAGTGAAAATGTTCAACCCGGAAAGTAAGTGAACTTCATGTGAGCAAACTTTTCTAATGAATACCTTGTTTAGTTGGTGTGATGTGGAAGGAAAACTAGTTTGAACAGGACTTAGAAAAAAAATGTGGCTTTTGAACTAAAGAGTTAAACTTAAGAAGTACCTCAAGGTACTTAGTTACCATACCATGGTTATGATGAAAAGAATTTAGTTAAGCTAAAGAGACCACGAGAGGAACTTTTGGACTCGAAAGGCAATGAAAATTGGTGAAGGAGAATTCTACAATATGAATACTTAGTTGAGAAGGTAAAACTTATGGAGGAGGTAAGTAGAGCTACACCTTGTGTAGTGAGTTTGTGTCACACTTGGAAAGGAAAGAAGAGCACCTTAAGTGTTGGTCTTAAAGAAACGTGTTTAAGGAAGGTGATTACTTTGGAAAGAAAGGAAATTAATGTGTTCAAAACTTCAAAGTACTTGAATATGGTTTGGATTGAAGACATATTATGAGTGGTTACTAGATGTTAGTTTTGGTGTAAAAGAAGAATCTCTCACTACCATTTGAAACTTTGGACCTCACTATGTGGTGGTGGAGGAATCGTATAAAACATTAGTTGTGAAGCTCAGTTTCGACATCAAAGTTTTTTTTTTCAAAATAAAAAGGATATGATGGATAATCTAAAGTGGAGTTGGTAGTAGCAATGGTTGTATTGAAACTATTGACATGGAATGTTGAGGCTTTAATGGTCAGAAGGTACACCATTGAAAGTATTAACGAAAGTTAGGGGATTGTGACTTGGGGTACAAGTTATGATGTATGATAGTTATGCAGGTTACAGATGTTTGACGCATTTAATGGATATAGATGTCAAGCCCGACCCTGGTAGTGGGGTTACTTACTGAGTAATAAAATTACTCATCCTTTCCTCTTATGTATTTTTTTTTCAGGTAAAGGAAGGAATGTACCGGCGAATGACAAGAAGAATCCTTGATGGCATCACGGGACCCGTAGCAGCTTTCGCTTAGATTTGCATGTTTTCTTTTTATGAAATTTTGTCCAACTGTCCAGTTTTGTTCTAAAACTCGTCTCCCTATTCGTTTCTGATGATTTTCATCTATGAAGCTTATTTTATTGTTTTCCTTAGGGGTACCCCGAACCAAATTTTCATTTATGTGTTATTGCGTTGAATTCTTGATTTAAAACAATTAGAAATTTTCATGAAAAACATGGGTCCTTCTTTACCATTCTGTATAGTGTCGTTTCTTCGAATTGTTGCATGCACTGAGTAATGGCCCAATTGGCCCGATTAGATAGTAGTTAGTCGGATTGTTACATGCTATGTATTTAGACTTATCCGTATCAGACACAATCTGATAACGATTCTTTGCACAATTAAAAATATTTATGCTTCCTAGTCTTTCCTAATCCTTAACAAGTTGAGATTGCACGATCCTAATTAATTCAAAATTTAGTTCATTTTAGAGACTTATTTTGAGTCTAGTTTTTTCTTAGCATTTGGCCTCTACTCTCCATTTAAATTTACTCTTAACAAAATCTATTATTATTATTATTATTGTTATTTTTGTTAAGAAAACGATTTATTAAAAGAAAATTGAGATTTTCAACTTTCTATACTCTTGATAGATTTGACTAGACTTAGGTTGGTTAGTTTTAACGTTAGACTTGACTTGGATTAATTAAACTTTAGAGTTGAATACTTGGTATATATAGTTAGTACTTTTTCAAAACTAAAATTAAAAATGTTTATGGACGAATTAATAAATTAATCTTTCAACTTAAAGAACACTTAAAGATATAATCATTCAAATGCCCTGATGAAACTAATCTATGAAAACATCTAAAAAAGGACTCACTCATGGCTCAACTCAACAACAATAATAACAACAATAATAAAGTATTGAAACCAAACTTAAAAACATCAAACATGACCATTAGTTACCATAAAAAAAAAAAAAAAATAAAGTATTGAAACCAAACTTAAAAACATCAAACATGACCATTAGTTACCATAAAAAAAAAAAAAAAAGTTTTTTTTTTCAATGGTTTAATATGGTCAAAATGAATACATTCCTCGTCTCCGTTCTCGGTTAATTAATAGGGAAAGAAAATTATTGCTCCCTCCTCATTCCCCACACAAACTTTCTCCGTCTGCCTATTAGAGGTGAGACCCCACAAGTCGAGAAAAAGGAACGCCTCTATTATCAAATAGGGTCATTACAAATTTAAGTTTAAGTTTTACTAACAAATTAAGTTATGGAAAAGTGAGAATACCTCAATTGTTTTAGGGACCAAGGTCCGTGTGGTTGGTTATGATATTTGGTCAATTAATACTAAATTAATGTAATTTAGTTAAATGAGCCAAAATAACTTATTATTTTAATTATTATCATATCAATAATTAATTTAAAATTTAAAATTTAAAATTTATTATAATATTTTTATTTAAAATTGGGTATGATTTGGATTTCAATTAATTTTGTTTAATTAAAAAAAATAATTGTTATAAAAATTAAGTCAATTATATTTCAAAAATAGATTTGACAAAATATATTAATATAAAATGATATTATAATAATATATTTATTATTTAAATGGTTCAGAAGTAATACATTTTTTTAAAAAAAAAAAAAACTAAATCCGAAAGCTGCTATTTATAAGTTTTTATATTTGTCTTTTAAAATTAAAAAGCAATTTTGGCAAATTAATAAATAAGTTGTTTTACCAAATAGGATAAACGATTAAAATTTCCTCGTAATCACTTTTTACAATTGCAAACACAATCCCAAACTGGGATTAAATGCATCTAATTTAACAAAAAAAATATTATACCCTATTTAGTTATTAATTTTTAGTTTTTGAAAATTATGTCTATAAAATAACTCTTTTCATCTCTAAATTTAGTGGTTGTTATATATTTTCTACCAATGTTTTCAAAAACTTAGAAAAGTTTTTTTAAAAAATAATTAAAAGATTATTTTTAAAATTTGACTCAAAATTCAATTTTTTTTTTAACTTAAAATTTGGCAAAGAATTCAATTTTTCTTTTTTTAACTTAAGAAAGATAAAAATCATTTGAAGAAATATGAAGGAACTAAACTTCATTTTCAAAAATCAAATAGTTATGAAATTGAGCCTTTTAATCTTTTTTTCCACGATATATGGTTGGGAGGAGTTAAATCTCTAATCTCGAGGTCGTTAATATAGATTTTTTTTGGACAATATGAGAATGGGAGAACCAATCTTTTATTTTAATGTTGATATAGGACTATACTCATTTTAGCCAATAATATATTTTATATCAGTTGAGTTACGCTATTTTGCCTGAAATTTTGCGTGAAAAGTTTAATATTAAAAAGTGAAAATTGTTTCTAAAATAGCTTTGAATCAACTGAGGATAATGTTCTAAGCTCAAACACGACCGTCGGCGTGTATTTTGTCCGTTGATTTTATTTTTTTAATTGAATTTTGACCATTTCAAATTACTCAATCTTAAAATTCACGAAATTCCAACTGAATTATTCAGCCTCCGTTGACCTAATTAATAACTATTATAATAACAATAATCCAACTTCCTACCATAATATCCGAAAACTAAATAATGATATATATGTATCTTTTTATTAAAATATTATTTTAGTCATCGTACTTTGAAATCCATTCCATTTTAATTTATATATTTTCAATTGTCCAATTTCAGTTCATATTTTAAATTCAATCTCTCAAAATTAATTAAAAAAATTACCTTTTTAGTCCCCATGTATTGAATAATATGTGCATTTAGTCCTTAAGTTTTCAAAATGTACAGTTTTAGTCCTTAGGTTTATAAGAATGAGCCCATTTGGTCCCTTAGTTTTCAAAATAGACCTTTTCGGTCCCTGAATTTTTCAAAATAGGTCTAAAAGGCCTTTCAAGTATTTTTTTCTTTGATTTTCTAAAAATAATTATATGATATTTAAAATTAGAAAAAAAAATGTTTTAGGGAGGAGATGATTTTTAAATAATTTTCTTCTAATTTAAAATGACATATAATTATTTAAAATAATAATAATAAATTATTTGAGAGACCTTTTAATTACAATTTTTTTTAAAATCCAAGGACTAAAAAAGGTACATTTTGAAAGCATAGGGACTAAATGGATCTATTCTTGTAAACTTGGGGGCTCAAAAGGGTACATTTTTACAACTTAGGGATCAAACGAATATATTGTTCAAAACTTGGTGACTAAAAAGTTAATTTTTCTAAATTAATTTTTACCGAAATTGATTAAACAATGATCATCATTTTCATGCAAGAAAACAAAATATGTGAATACATTTTCAAAATTTATAGTAAAGAAGCTATAGATGGCGAAAAAAAATATTTAAACTTGGACAATTGAAAATGCTATAGATAATAAATTAGCATTGTGGACCACATGTTTAAGATTTTATTGAAATTACACGAATTAAAATTAAACAATTGAAAGTATAGAGACTAAAATTGAATAAATTTCAAAGTATGATTACCAAAATAGTATTTTAACCTTTTTTTTTAAAAGTTCTTTTAAGCAATTGCTAGTTGAACTGTGTTCGTTTTTTTACTCTTTCCTAAGCTACTACAATTTGTTAACGTGTGAGGGTTTGTTTAAAAGTTTTTCCTCTCTAAAGTTTGATACCCAAAATTGATCTTGAACACTATTGTTTAAATTTTTACGTGACATAACTAAAATAAGCATAGTATAATTGACAATTAAAGTTTGTAATATTAACGGTCAAAGATTTGATTCTTCACACATTGAAAGAAAAAAAAAATTGGCATGATATATGTCGGTTCCAACAAAACAGTTTAGATGGATTTTATTATAATAGGATTAATAATTTTGAGACATAATTTAAAATATTTTAAAATTTGAGAACTAAATAGATACAACCCTCGAAATTCATGAACAAAATTTACAATTTAACATTAGATTTTATTTGGGTTGAACACGATTCAAATTTTATTTTTTCTCCCTTTTCTTTAGAGATTTGAATTATTTTACAAAAGTATACATAATTCATTTTTTTAGTACAATTAGGGATAGAAGATTCGAACTATAAACCTCGTGATTACTAATACACTCGTATGTCATTTGAGTTATACCCGGTTTGACATATACATCATTTCATCTATGGTTCTTGTAAACATAATAATTAAAAAAAAATACTCAAAAGTAATTTTTTATTTTAAAAAATGAAAAAACTCATGAAGCTAAAATAAACATAGCTCAATTGTCATGTCGTATGTCTACCGCATGGATAAAAAATTTAAGAAGTTTAGTTTTTAAACTTTTAAGTTTGTATCTAAACCTTAAAGAAGTATTTTCAATATCTAACTTTCAAGTTTCAACTTCATATCTACACAGCATTGACATTTTCAAAACTTTTAAGAATCAACTCATCAAATTGATTTCAAATGGGACTTTATAAAAGTTCTAAACTTTCAATTTTGTGTCCCTATGAAATTAATTTTTTTTAATATATTTAGAACGTTTTAGATAGAAAATTGAAATATACAAAGATTTGTTGAATACAAAATTAAAAATTATTTTGTAGGAACTAAATTAAAACAACTTCCAAATTTAGAAACTAAACTTGTAATTAATATATTTTAAAATTATATTAAGGTTCGAATGGAACCATTATTAGAAAGTTGATGATAGATGATCATACATTTTCTCATTGGCAAATCTGGTGACCTTTAAGATGATTTTGAGGAGGTGACTTGGGAAAGGTAGGACAATAATGTAGTATGGCACCAACTGAAGAAGGTTAAAATCAACCCTTCGTTTGGTAACTATTTGATTTTTTCAAAATTATGTTTATTTTTTTTTAATTTTTTACCGTAGTTTTTATCTTTTAATTTTTAAGTAAAAGAGCTGAATCCTAAGCAAAATTTCAAACATATAGATTTTTAAACGTGTTAATAGGCTTAATTTTTTTAGTTTTCAAAACTTGACTTATATTTTAAAAAAGTAGATAACAAAACAAACAAACTTAGAAGTAGGAGAAGTGCTTATAAACTTAATTTTCAAAAATAGAAAATTAAATGATTACCTATCCAGACCTAAATTTAGGATAAAAAAAATGAGATGATAATATCAATTGAACATTTATAGCCGCACATGAATCATGGTTGTACCGTTTCCTCGTGAACTAAGTTTGGTATAATTTGAAAGTAGAAATTTAAAACAAATCATTCAATGTTTTCGAATATATTTTCATAGAGAGATTTTATAAATTGGGTCTCAATTCTTTTTTTTTTTTTTAATTATCTCAACTATTATTAATTTAATTATGAGCACATGTTTTATGTCATACATTTTGAATTTATACACTTTATAATGCATTATGTTATTGATGTTTCAGTTTTAACCCAAAAGAAAATTATAACATGAAATTAATCGTATATATATATCAAAGTCTATCATTTTAATCACATCAATAAAAATAAAAGTTGATTTTTACATCAAAATATTAGTTCAAAATGTCATAATTATCAAGCAAGTATGATAGGTTTCAATTTGATTGTATGTAATCATTTGGAACACCAACAAATTTTAAGAAAATATACATTGACCTTATAATATGCTCAAATGATCAAACTAAAAGGTTATACAAGGATTATACCAATCAAACCAAAGTTGGATTTGTCTACCAAAAACAGAATTACAAAAGACAAATCAATGGATTAAGACCCTTATAATTTTTCCACTTTCACAATCTTTATTCCATCATACTTTTTTATAATGCATCTTTAGTTTATTACATCATTATTATTGTTCAAACTAAAGCCTACACTTGCAATTTCCCATACTCTCTCTTTAATTTGCATGTTTATTGAATGTATTTAATTATTAGGAAATATAATATTTAAGTCAAAAATTTCATTCCTCCTCTCACGTATTGTCAAAGAATTTTTTTTTTTTTTTTTTATAGAAAAAGTGTTCAATAAATTTCTCAACTTTCAATTTTGTGTATAATGGACTCCTAACTTATTCAAAATTTTTTAAATTAATTGAACTATTTGATATAAAATTGAATTTTTTGTCAAATAAAATCCTAAACCTTATTACTGGTTGTCTAGTAGATTCATAAATGCTACATGTTGAATAGATCAAGGAACTATAGACATAAAATTGAAAAATTAAGGATCTTTGGGACACAACAATTTAAAGTTCAAAGACTTATCGAATACATTTTAAAGTTTAGAAATCTATTAGATATTTTTTTAAGGTTCTAAAATCTTGAGTTTAATTAGGTTTGTGTGCTTATTTGATGCATATATATATATAAGATTGGTATATCTTGGAAAATTATTATTAAAAGCTTAATTAACATGCATATCTAGGTACAAGTTTTATTCATTTTACCTATGAATAGATGTTTAGTTGCTTACTTTCATTTGGTTTTTGGAAGAAAGAATATAACTTTATGTATGTCAATTTTGAGTTGTTTTTTTTTTTTTTTAAGAAAGAATATTTTTTTATTTATTTTAATTTTTATTTTTTTTTTTTTTTTTTATTTTTTTTTTTTAAGAAAGAATATTTTTTTATTTATTTTAATTTTTATTTTTTTTTTTTTTTTTTATTTTTTTTTTTTAAGAAAGAATATTTTTTTATTTATTTTAATTTTTATTTTTTTTTTTTTTTTTTATTTTTTTTTTTTAAGAAAGAATATTTTTTTATTTATTTTAATTTTTATTTTTTTTTTTTTTTTTTATTTTTTTTTTTTAAGAAAGAAAAAAAGATTGAATGAAAATTTTTAAATTAGTAAGAGTCTAAATTGATTGGTACGAAAGTTTACAATTTTAATTAATACAATTATTAATTTATAGTTTTAATTAATCCATTTCAAAATTTTAGAAGTATTAATACAATTATTAGTTTATGCTTTTAATTAATTCAACTCAAAATTTTAGAAGCATTAAGTCGGTTTTTTTAGTTATACAATAATAAAAATGTGAAAACATGGGCTTTGCTTGAAATACAAGTTTTAATTTCAAATTAGGGAATTTCTCTTGAATTATTAGTGATTTTCTAAGTAATTCATATTTCTTTATGTATACTTTCTTCTCTCTTTAGTATAAAAATGTGTGTTCTCTACATTTAAGCAAGCTAGAAATTACTTGGAATTTCCTTGAATTAGTCAAATATCACATAAAAAGGAAGTGATGAAATTAAGGCGTTCATGATCCAAAATTTTGTTTTTAAAAATATAGAATTTTGTAGAAAATAAAAACAAATTCCTTATTCTCACTATATCTATAAAATTCATTTAGCTCAAATTTAAAAACTTTAACTTTGAATTCAAATTTTGAAAATTATATTTGATTTTGAATTTGAAAATGAAAGAAAAGATTAATATGCTATTTTTTAAAATTAAAAAAATTAAATTAGTTAACACAATAAAAAATTATTATAAAAAAAATATCAAACTATTTACAAATATAGTAAATTTTACTTTCTATCCGCTATAGACTCAGATAACATGTCTATCAACATCTATCGCAGTCGTAAAATTTTACTATATTTATAATTATTTTTTACAATTTTTATATTTTTTAAAACTTGTTAGTGTGATTTATTTGGTGTGAATGTCTTTAATTTTTTTCTTTTGAAAAAGGTGGTATCCCGTATTTTTAAAATTTTGAAAATAAAATTAGAAAACAAAGAAATTTCTGTTTATTGTTTTTTAAAATATATCATTTTTTAAATTGTTTCAAAATAGTTTTTGAAAATAAATGTACCAACGTATTTTCATTACTTTCTTCGTATTTTTTATTTTAAGAACACAAAAATCAAAACGAATCCACGTGGTTAATTATATGCAATAAAAAGGAAATTATTCCACGTGGTTAATTATGTGCGAGAGACCAAACAAATAAAAGTCGGTGATTGAATACTTGAATCTTTGATAACAAAAATGATAAAAATAATAAATAAATAAAAAAAAGGACAGTTTTTTAATAAAAAAAAATGAATCAAAATATTTACGAATACAGCAAAATTTTTATCATTATCTTTAAGACTATGATAGACTATGATATTTTGCTATAATTTGTAAATATTTCAACAATTTTGACATTTAAAATAATTTTTCTAAATAAAAGTCGATAGTATAGCCAATCAGACCAAACTTAATTATTTTTTCCACTTTTTTCTATCAATATTCCTTCTTTTCTTTTCTTTTTTCTTATTCATTAATGTTCCCAAAAAGAATTGTCATGGTTTGATCTTTAAATTTAAAAGGTATCTAGAAGTATTATTGAATTTTATAATTTGTGTTTGTTTTGGTATTTAAACTTTAAAATGAAAAATTTTCATGTCGATTTTATATTATATAATTGATTTCAATTAATATGCTTGTTTACCAACTGAAGTGATTATAAATTATGATCATTGAATAATTATTTTTTTTCTTGTTTTTAGTTGAAAAAAAATACTTGTGACCCTTGTAAATAAGTTAATCACTAGACTCTAGTATGGTAGTATGTTGGTGATTTGTTTTTGGAATGTTTTTAAATATAAGAAAATGAATCAAAATATTTACAAATATAACAAAATTTTATTGTTTATCTCCAACAAACCGCTATAGACTACTATCTGTGTCATAGACATGGATAGATAGACACAGATAGACTATGATATTTTACTATTATTTGTAAATATTTTAAGCAATTTTGTCATTTAAGATAATTTTCTTTTATTTTTCATGTTTTTATATGAGTTCAACATGCAAAGGTGTAGATTTAAACTTAGCTCAAACTAATTGTTGATCGACAAGTTAACGTTTTAACTAATTGAACTATAATTAAGTTGGCAGCTTAATTCTCGTACTTTCTACATGTAAAGAAGAAGCTCGTATAGATCGTTTAAATTTGTAACACAAAAATAAATTAAAATAAGTTAAGAGAGTGATAAAAAAAAAAAAAAAAAAAAAAAAAAAAAAAAAAAAAA
>QLSR01000224.1:2750113-2760742 GCA_031780015.1 Citrullus colocynthis | reverse complement strand
AAAAAAAAAAAAAAAAAAAAAAAAAAAGACACATTAAAGATTGGGGAAAAAGTTTAAAAGAGAAAGAGGAAAATTTTCAAGAAAGAAAATTCAAGAGAGAATAAAGTTAGGAAGAGACTTATTAAAGAAAAATAAAGTTCGAGAGAGAAACCAAACTGATGATCATACTCAATTGGTTGAATTCTAGACTCTTTATCTCTTGTTGAATTTTAAAGAATAAAAGTCAGTAGGTTAAAAATAATTTTTTATCCTAAACTTTTATAGAAGTAATAATTTAGTCTCTAAATTTTGGTTTGTAGCAATTTAGTTTATATACTTTCAATTTTGTAACAATTTGGTCCCAAACCATATATAACAATTTAGTCCTTATAAGTTCAAATTTGAAATGATTTAATCCTTATTGTAGAAATTAGTGTGAAGATTTAATGTGATTTGTTACATAAATAAACTGATAAACTAATTAGAGACTCGATTTTTTTTATTAAATACAAAGTCTTTGATAAAATTTTGGTTAAAAACCACTTCTAATCCCTAAACTTTCATAAAAATGACAATTTAGTCTCTATATTTTAGTTTGTAACAATTTTAGTTCTTGAACTTTCAATTTTGTAACAATTTAGTTCCTATACTTTAGTTTGTAATAATTTAGTCCTTGAACTTTCAATTCTGTAACAATTTAGTCCACATATTTTAGTTTGTAACAATTTAGTCTATACTTTAAAATTTGTAACAATTTAGTCCTTATTATTAACATTAATGTTAAGATTTAATGAGATTTCTTGCATAAATAAACTGATAAACTAATAAGAGATTCAATATTTTTATAAAATACAAAGTCTACATCATAAAATAATAAAAATTGACATCTAATTTTGATTTTAAAAAAATTATGTTAGGGACTAAATTATTACAGATTTGAAAGTACAATGACTAAATTGTTATATACTAAAGTTCAATGACTAAATTGTTACTTTCATGAAAGTTTAGGGACCAAATGTGTTTTTTAACCTAAAGTTTTTTATGTTAGGGACTAGATTGTTACATATATGAAAGTATAATAACTAAATTATTACATACTAAAGTTTAGTGACTAAATTGTTACAAAATTGAAAGTACAAGGACTAAATCGTTACAACCAATGTCCATAGATTGAGGCTCCATTTTGTAACCATTTCGTTTTTTGTTTGTTTTTTTTAAAAAAAAAAAAATTAAGCCTGTAGACGCTGCTTCCACTCCCAAATTTGTTCCTTTGTTGTTTAGTTTTTACAAATGGTTCAGAAAACCGAGCCAAATTTTGAAAACTAAAAAGGTAGCTTTTAAAATTTTGTTTTTATTTTTGGAATTTGACTAAGTATTAACCATTGTATTTAAGAAAGATGCAAAAGCAAAGCAATAAAAGCTTCCATAAATATGACATAACAAATCGAAGATGGGAAACAAGAAGTCATTTTTGTTGGAATGTCACTTACAAGAAATTCAAGTGTATATACTTCGCAATATTAAGAGGATAAAAAAATTCAAGTGGATACCTACTTTCTTGATCTAGCTCACTATATAAAGAAAGTATTGAAAAATTAATTAATTAACTTAAACTAGCCACTACTCCATTTAATTCAAATTGTAAGTTAAAGAACAATGACGAATGTGTATCTTCTCTAGAATATTCCAAAAAATTTTTTTACTCTCAAGTCCAGAAAACACTTCTCTCGATGTATAGTTTGTCTGTTTTCTTAACTTTTTTCAAGTGAAGGGTTTGTTGGGTGTTATTTCAATTTTGTGAAAGAAGTAAAAATTGATGATTTTTTTTTCCTTATTGTACTTATAGCTCAACGACAACTGACATGTACTTCTTTTCTTGAAGTCAAAGGTTCAATTTTTCACATCTAACATGTTGTACTAAAAAAAATTCCATCTTCAACTTAATTATATTAGTATATTTTATATGTTGATCAAAACTTTAAGCATTACCACCATTTGATCTATGTTATAAATAGGGTAGGTCTTTCATTTACATCTTAATAGTGTGTTTCTTTTTGCAACCAGTTCAACAATATTATACATTTTGAATTGAAATTTTTCATTTAGTTAATTTAGTAAAATTGAACAAGTTGTAATAAAGGTAATTAATATACTTTTTATATATATATAGATAATGCTAATTGTGTTATTCTATTTTCCAATTTAGTTGGGCCTACATGATTAAGTATGATATGATAAATATTGGTCAAAGTAGTATGAAAAGACTCCCTAAAATGGTATGTATATTGAAAATATTTTCATGGACTTTTTTTTTTAAGAAAAAAAAAAGTTTGGACTCCTTGCCCTTACTGGTAGGATTTATTGAATTTTAGTTGATAGCTTTTTGAATTCAATTCATGTTGCTAGCTTTCATTGAATTTTAGTTGATATGTGTTTTGAATTCAATTCATGTTTTACAACTTCATTATAGTTTAGTTGATTAAAACATTATTTTTTTTTTATGAAAAAGTATGAGGTTCGAATTCTCCACCCTATAATATGGTTAAGTAAGAAATTGCTAGAAAATTTAAGGTTCGAATTTTCAACTTCACCTTTGTGTTAAATTAAAAAAATTCTAAATTTATGATCATGCCTCATAGTAAATATATCAAATATAAATTATATTAATAAAACTATAAATTAATATGCAAAAGAGGTTGTTGACTTTAGACATATCAATTTATGCAATTGTCATTTATAATCTTGTTGCAAATAGATTAAAGACTCTGCTCCTTCTATTTATTATTATTATTATTTTTTTTTTATAATAGTCTTCTGTTCGATTCTACAAATTTATGAGTCTGCATATGACTAATGGGTTAAAAATCAAGCCAAATTTTAAAACTAAAAAAGTAGGAGTTAGTTGTTTGATAACCATTTGATTTAAAATAAAAAAATAAAAATAATAAAAAAAGCATGTTTGGTATGGGTTTTTTATTTTTTCAATTTTAAAAACGTTTTTAAAATTGTTAATGAATTTTGAAAATGAAAAAGGAACAGACGTTTTCAAACACCCATTTTCATTTTGATACCATAAATGCACACTTGCTTTAGTGGTGGAAAGGCTTGTATCTTGTAAGGCTGCGTTTTATATTAACAAAGTACATTTCTTTTTAACATGTTCACGTTAGTTTAGTGGTTAGCTTAATTGTCTACTATTCTTAATGGCTTGGGTTCAAGTTAATATAATGACTATTTTTTTAAAAACATTTTTAAGTCAAATTTGCCAAAATATATACAACAAAATATCAGTGTCTATTAATGATAGACAATGATACATACATCTATCAATGATTGATGATAGTAGTTTATCAGTGTCTATCGCTGTTTATAGTGACATTTTGCTATATTTGAAAGTATTTGAAAGCAGTTTTGTCATTTAAAACAATTATCCAATTTTTTTTTTTTCTATACACTTTATACAATTTTTTTTAGTTTAACAATAATATTTTAAAGATTTTTTTTCTCAAAAATCAAAGTTAAAATGGTTGAAAAATATGAATAAATTTATTATCCTTTTAATTTAGAAAACTACAACTCTCGTGAGAATGTGTCTTTTTCGTGTGAAAGATACAATCTAAACGGAAGAATGTTTCTATAAAAATGTGATTATTTGAATTGCTTTTAATAGTTTTTAAATATGTGATTTTTTTATCAATTTAAAAACACACAAAAACATTAGTTTAAAGAGATATGTTAATGCATCAGGGTTTGGACCAATCACTCGAGCTATTAAATATATACCAATCAAGAAATAAAGGAGTTGAGGCCGAATTCGCACCCTACAACTTTGAGCGCAAAAAACATCCTTAACATCTCTGCCGTCACACGCAACTGTGGGCATATGTTAGAGGATTGGCTTATAAATAAGCCTCATTCAACCACCCCAGAAGGAGAGAGTAAGTAATCAGAGTGCAATAGGCTCGGTACCACACAAGTGCGAGGATCTCTTGTGCAGATTAGTTCGAACAAGATTGAGACCAAACTTGAGGGAAGCGAATTGGAGGTCAAGGCCATGAGGCACTTGCCGTGAAGCCCAACACGAACAAGATTCGAGTGTCAACAAATATATTTACTTTCATTATTTTTCTTCATTTTATTTGTGATTAATTTTTACGTTTAAAATATTTATATTGTTTTATCGATATGAAATTAAAAAAATGTTAAAAATAAATATATATAATTTTATAATTATATTTATTAGATGAAGCAAAAAGAGTTTGATTTTATTTTTATATAAAAATATATATAACTAAAAAAGTCACCGAAACATATTTTGAATTTTTTAAAGCACAATTATCAAATATGTTGTTCGTTTTTTGTTGTTAAAACAGAAAACCAAGTAACTGTTTTTGGTTTTTTTAAATAAAATAAAATAAAAAATAATTACCAAACAGGTATAGTTTTTTGTTTTTTAAGTCTAAAAACTAAAAATAAATTTTCAAAAACCAAAAACGAAAAAACAAAATAGTTATCAAAAGGGTTGTAATTTTTAAAAACTTGTTTTTATTTTAGAATTTTGCTAAGAATTCAACTTTTTTTTTTTTTAGTTAAGAAATATGAAAATCATCATAAGAAATTGAGAGGAAATAGGTTTAGTTTTCAAAAAAAAAAATCAAATGGTCACCAAACGAGACATTGATTTTTGGTTTTTGGTTTTTAAATGAAACTCATATACATATACTTCCTCCTATATAAATTTGTTTGCTTTGGCCTTGTTTGATAGTCATTTGGTTTTCTGTTTCTAAAAATTGTGTTTGCTTCTCAATATCTTACAATGACTTTCATCTCTCCTAAGTAAAAGAGTTGAACTCTTAGCCAAATTCCAAAAACAAAAATAGGTTTTTAAATACTACTTTTTTTAGTTTTCAAACTTGCCTTAGTATTTGAAAACATTGTTAAAAAATAGATAACAAAGCAAAGAAATCTAGAGATCGAAGGGGTATTTACAACCATAATTTTTTAAAATAAAAAATCAAATGACTACCAAATGGACATTCATATTTTACACTAATGTTTTAGATAATCGAGTCAAATTTTGAAAACTAAGAAAATTAAAAATTAAAAGAAATTAAAAACAAAATTGTTATAAAACTTTGAGTGTTTATATTTTATTTCCCACGAGTTACGAGGAATAAAGTATTGTCTCATTTCATTAGGTTCCATTAGTCATTTATATGACGTGTGGTTTATATATATATATATATATTGGTTTATGCTAGGAAAAGAATTATACTACCAAATATATTAAACTTTGAGGTAGATTTCGATTATATCTCTAAACTTTGAAAAATTTTGTTTTTTAAAGGATATATGTGATATAATTAAAATCTACCTCAATTGAGCAATGTTTAAAAGTTGTAATATTACTCTTTCATAAACATTTTGAAACTACAATAGTAATCCTTTAAAATTTAGAACGAGAATCAAGACCTAGAATAGTGTGTAGTGACTTATAATGAAAATTCAAGATCGCCATTTTGTTTTTTATAGAAGTAAATTTTAAAAAGAAAAAGAAAAATTGCAATGTACAGCAAAAGAGAAGAGAGTCCTATTGTAGAAGGATTGGTAGTGTTGGAGGAGAAAGAGGTGTCAATTATCGACATCCCACTCTGTAAGTTGAACCTTGTAATCTATGGCGTTCTTCTTCCTCGTCTTCATACTCTGCATGTGACCTTTTGTTCCTTGTTGATTTCACCATTAGAAAGAGGTATTTTCTTTCAAATGAGAAATGAAAGTGAAATATTTAATCTATAGAAAGAAGATTACCTATGTGTCGGATCTCATCCAGCTACATGTCTTCATAGTCACCACACTTGCCAAATCATTCATCTTGGGCCTGCAAGTTTTGGACTTTAAGCCCAACAACTACTAATCAACTAATATTGTTATATAATTGATTTTAGTTTTTGTAGCTTCCCAAGTGATATACTTTAAATGCTCGACTAATATACTTAAATTTTGTATATAAATAGTATATTAACAACCAAATAAATTTTTATGTGTATTATAATAAGAGTGCACCAGTAAAAATAATATATACAAAAGTGTATCAGTAAGCTTATATATTGAATATCAAAGTGTAAAAATGTACCAGTCGCATAATGGATATACCTAAAAGAGGGTATATCAGTAAAGCATGCATGTTTCATTTTATAAACAAGTGCATCATTATCAAGTTTATTAATAGTATATCAGTCAAGTATATTGGCAGTATAAACGATTAAATCATTATCAAGTTTATAAATAGTATATCAATCAAGTGCATCAATAGTATAAATGGATGCATCATTATCAAGTTTATCAACAATACATCCAACAAGTGTATCACCAATATATCAGTTCAGCGTATTAGTAGTATAAAAGAGTGTCTCATTATCAACAGTATTTAGTCAAGTGTATCATTAGTAAGTATATTAATTAAGTGTATCAAGTTTATCGATAGTATAAACGAGTGCATGATTGACAAATTTATCAGTAGTATATCATTCAGGTGGATCATTATCAAGTATATTAGTCAAGTTTATCAGTAATATAAGCGAGTGCATGATAGCAAAGTATATCAAATATATCAGTCAAGTGCATCATTATCAAACATATCAAGTGTATATTGGTTGTGTATCAAGTATATCATATGTATCGAGGATATATTAATTTAATAGTGAGGGCATTTGCAACATTTTACGTCTTTCACATGTGGGTTGAGTTGCGTTTTTGTCATTTTTGCAAATAACAAACATGTGGATTATGGGCCTAATTAATGTATTTTGTTTTGCTCTTTTTACAATTGTCCCTAAAAAATGGTTTAAAATGTTGGTGAAAACATGGAAGAGTTTAAATGCTGGACTCCGGAGAGCTTTGTGACTTTTCACCTGTAAAGGAGTCCCAAAAACAATGTTTTCAAAATGGACCAATTTTCATAATTGAATATTTAGTGGACCCGTTTTTTGTCAATTACCCCTCTGCCCGCCTCGATGGCGTATAGATTCCCATGTAGAACGTAGTAGCTGCTACCGGTAGGTTCTAGTTATGCATCTCACATATGAGCTTCATTGCTTCCCTTTCAAGAAAATGTGTGAAACACAACGCATGCAAACACATTTATAAAATTTATATTAATTTACAATTTTGGATTCAGGTTTTAGAATTTTATATTAATTTACAATTTTGGATTCAGGTTTTAGAGAAGTAACATATAGACGCTTCGGTATCTATATTTTTCTTGTATTATCTTCGAATAATAAAATGCTCTCCCTTTGCCCGTAGATATAGTTAACACACTATTAATGAACTACGTAAATCTTTGTGTCGTTCTTCACTGTTTACGATTTCCTTACTTGTCAATTTATTTTCTAAGATGAAACTGCGAATCAACATAACTTCTTTTTGTTTTTTTAAAAATATGCTTTAGTTTCCTGTATGGATTCTGTTTAAATGTTGTAGAGAAGCAAAAAAGGGAATAATACTCGAATTGATGACGGGTTCAAAACACCCAATTGATACAACAATATGAGACAATTCAAACCTTTCAAAAGAAAGCAATGACAAAAACAATAACAATAACAATTAACTCTTCTTCTTTGCATTATTCACATTTGCAGGAAGCATCAACATATCTCTCTTTTATTAACTCCTGTGGAAATCAGAGAACAACTATTTTTCTCCATTACTGATGCTCCCCTCTTTCATTTCCCTTCCAAGCTTTCTCACTCATCCACAGCCTGTGGCACAGAATCAGCCTGCAACATTTCCACTTTAATCAATATAAACCTCCAACTACTCCATTTTAGCTAAAGATTTTGTTGCATGTATCTACTTACCAGCTTGCGGTACTTGAGGGCGTAAAACATTTCCAAATAACGGCGGCTCTCAAGGCGGTCGAGGTTGGATACATGCTTCCAGAATCCGTAAACTCCGGTTAGTGTTAGCAGCCTCTCCGAATAGATTTGCCATGTATACCTGCATTTGTACAGTTGATGAACATTGTAAGAATTCATAAGATCAAGTAATTGAAGAATGATTTGAGTGAAGTTTGAAGTGATTACTTCTCGTAGATACGCTGGAGGCCTGCTTGGGAGATTTTATCCCAATGTGATGGGTCTTCCTTGCTCTTCTGGAAGAAGTCGACAAGGATTTCAGCAGCACGATCACCACGGTATGGATCGATATGGAAGCCAGATTTACCGTCGATGATAATCTCAGCAGGTCCTCCATTGCATGTGGCAAAGGTAGGTAATCCACAGGTCATGGCCTCCACAACTGTCAATCCGAAAGCTTCGTACACAGCAGGCTGCACAAAAGCTCCCTTCGTGTCTGCAATGCATCGGTAGAGTTCACCATTTCTTACTCGGTTCATCTGTGCAGAAATCCATCTAAATTGGCCATTCAGGTTGTAGGTCTTTATTAGGCTATACATCTTTTCCATCTCAGCCTTCTCTTCATTGTCCTTGGACTCCTTCCTCCGGTCTCCAGCCACAACCACTAGGTTAACCAACTCCCTAAGGCGCTTGTTCTTGCCGTACCACTCGACAAGTCCAGTTATGTTCTTCACACGATCCAATCTCGCCATTGTGAATATGATCGGCTTGGACCGATCTTTCAATACACACAAGTGTTCCTCATTCTCAACTTCACTATAAAGAAGCTCCTCGATTTCAGGGTGGAAGGAAGTCAGCCTCTTCTCGGTCTCTGTGTACGGAAAGTAGATACTCATGTCTGCTCCAGGTGAAACAATGTTGAACTTGGGATCAAACACATCAATTCCATGGACCACTCGGTAGAGCCCCGGAAGAGTGAAAGCTGTGTGACTCTCATATTGTCCAACTGTATCTTTGCTGAGATCCAAAAGAATTCATGTGTAAGATAACACACACAGGTCATTCACATTTAATCAGACCATGAACAACAAATTAAAAGTCTTACCTGCCAGCAATCTCTTGGAAAGTACTTGTGATGATGAAATCGGTATGGTTCATGGCAATAAGATCAGCTGTGAATTGGGATGAGAAGTGATACTTGTCATCAAATCTCTTCCAATAAATATCTGAATCAGGATATTTAGTTTTCTCCAAGGCATGAGCGATAGTACACTGCAGAAGAAACATGAAACAAACGAATAAGATCATGAGCCTTTACCAACAACATGAAACAATAAGATTATAGAGGTGTCACAAACCTGTGTAACTCCCAGTTTATGTGCCAGCAATGAGGCAACGATATTGCCGTCGCTGTAGTTTCCAATGATCAGATCGGGTTTTCCCTGCAACTCTTTGGTAAGTTCCTGTGCAACATCCTGACAAAAACAAGGACAGTTTTGTTTAGTATACAATCAAAGAAGTGGGCACAAGGGATATCAAATACAATGACAGCAGGGGCAATGGATCACCTCGGTGTAAGTCTCTAGGTAAGGCCAGACTTCAAATCTTGAGATCCACTTTCGGACTATTCCTTTCTCGTTTCTGAATGGAACTCGAAGAATGTGGGAGTGCTCTGTCCCGAATACTTTCTCGAGACGCTGGGTGCAGGTGGTTCCTACTGCATCTGGAAGGAGTCTGGTGATCTGGTGTGAACAGAAACAAAAACAGATCTTCAAACATCGGATCGAGAGCAGGATACTTAATGTGGGTGTCAAAAATTTTCAGTCAAGGAAAAACAAGCAAGATCTTGACATTACAATGAGAATACGAGGAGTTATGTCCAATCCTTGCTGCTTTATACGTTGAAGCATTTCATGCTCCAAAGCACGAACTTGGTCCAAGATGTAAACCACCTTCATCAAAGAGATAAACAAATATGTCAATTTAGAACCACAAAGAACATACAACATTTTTCCTTTTCCCGAACAAATCTAACCTGGCCACCAGTATCAGGGTAACCCAAGACATTATCTTGTGCAAAGTAACCGTGGGGCGAAAGGATGACAACATTAAAGACCATGGGAATTCTACCAAGGAACTTCTCGAATGTGCAAGGATCAGGGGCCTCGAGGAGATCCAAAAGAATTTGGATCATTTCGAGAACACGCTCGGCGGTGTTACCCCATCCTCTCTCTAGGCCAATCTCCTGGAACTTGTTTGCAAACTCGGAGTAGGGTGTTTCAGGTGCAAGTGTTGCTAGATACTCCTCTGCCTTCCTCAGCACATGCTGGAAGGCATTCAGGGTCTGAATTCTATCATTCAACATCATCGTCTGCAATTAAAAACACACACACAGCCATGTCAACGCTAGAAAAAGATTGAGGCTGAATCAAATCAAGAGATAAAGAATGTGAAGTGAATTACCTTTCCCTTGTAGCAGTGAACTCTGAGGAAGTCCAGCAATGGCTGCATACTCTCTTTACCATGGAATAGCTTTGCAGAGAGGTGACGGTTGAGGAACTCAACGCCATTGCCAATGGACTTGGAGAGAGTAGGCCGAGGAAAGGAAGCATTAAATGGCTCAAAATCAAGCTCAAGAACAAAGTTACCATTCGAACTGGCATTACAATGATCAAAAAGTGTTGAGATATCAGAATCTAACCAGCTTTATTGGAATTTAAAGGAACAGAAACCTTTGTAAACTTTACCTTCCATCTACAAGTTCTTCTTTCAAGTGCAAATATTCAGCAACTTG
>QLSR01000224.1:2718533-2740361 GCA_031780015.1 Citrullus colocynthis | reverse complement strand
GTCAGATTAAAAAATGAAAGGCCATCACTGTGCAGGAGAGGAAGTGGTAGAAAAAAAAGAGAGAGAGAGAGAGATGAGAAAGACAAAGAGTTCAAACTATTTGACCATATGAAACAAATCCCAGTACGAATTTTCTTCTCCATTGAATAAACTGGATAATTATCTGATTACAAGATAAAGAAGATTTGGCAATTGAAAAGATTGTCAAATGTTATAAAACAGAGCAAACAAAGAAGAATATGTGGGAATAATAAAAAGGATGGGAAAGGAAAGGAAGAACAAGATAAACACAAACACATAGAGCTTACAAGTTACAAGTGAAATGCAACATAGGAACAATAAATACAAAAAGGGGCATTTGTCAATCTCACTCCAACCTAAGAACTATAACTTCTGACCCACAAAAATTAGAGTAATTATCAGCAAAATCATCATCAAGGGTATGCTAAATTAACATTCAATCATTCATCTACATTTGAACAAAGATTAAGTACAAAGAATCAAACAAAAGAAATAAAAACTGGGATGATCCAGAAAAAAGCCCTCGGGTGATTCTGGATTGGAAAATGGGGGGAAAAAAGAGGATGGTAAGAAGAAACAGGAAGAATGAATGAGAAGGAAAACGGACCTTAGGAAGAAATAGAAAGGGGAAATGAGGAAATGGAATGGTGAGAAGAGAGGAAGAGGAGAAAGGGTTTTTATAAAGGGAATGGAAGAAAGGGTTTGGCGATTGCAGCTGAATGATGATCACCATGGATGCGGTGGGTAAAGGAAATGGGTGCTTGAATTTCCGTGAAAATGCCATTATTACTGCCATTACCTTCCTGTGGTTTTCTTCTTCCTGTCGCAAAACCGCTTTTGTTCTTCCTACATTCTTTAATTCCTTCTGCTGCTGCTTCTTCTTCTTCTCCCTTTCTTCCCCACTTGGCTTATTTTCCCCTTTCCAAATCTTTTTTTTTTTTTTCTCCATCTTTTCCATTGAAATTATGGGGTTTTTCTTCCTTGCTCTTTTACTACTTCATTAGGAATTAAATTGAAGATTTTGCCACCATTAGAAAGTAATTCTAAAATGGTTACAATCACTTAGATAACACGTTTGGAACATATTTCGAAGTAATTTTATATAGAATAAAAGTGATTGTAATCATTTCAAAATCACCCTTAAATATGCATTTGATTAGCCATTCGAATTCTATTATTGCCGTCAAATTGATTGAATTTTTTGACCGACAATATAAATTCTGCAAAATTTGAAAATAACATTTGTATCCAAATTTTAATTTTAAAATTATAAAATAAATAACATACAAATTAAGATCCAAACATTTAGAAATATGTTATAAATTTAATTCGGATAATAGCAAAACTTCTATCCGCCATAAACAGTACTAACCAATTACATTTTACAATATTTGTAAATAAGTTAAGAAAAATTATTTTAAATAACAAAATCGTTGAAAATATTTACAAATAATAGTAAAATACTACAAATAATAGTAAAATATTTACAAAAATATTACAAATAATAGTAAAATATTTATAAATAATAGTAAAATATTACAAATAATAGAAAATTTATTTTAAATAACAAAATTGTTGAAAATATTTACAAATAATAGTAAAATATTACAAATAATAGTAAAATATCACAGTGATAGGAATACGATAAACTATTATTTGTGTCTATTATGACACATATAGACACAAATAGTAATCTATCGCGATCTATTACATATAAACGATGAAATTTTGTTATATTTGTAAATATTTTGATTTATTTTTCTATATTTGAAAAAAGCCGATAAGTTGACTTATTTTCCTGTAAATTAATAAATTAATCAATCTAATACATGCTCATAATAAATTAATAATAGTTTATAGACGGTTTATGAATATAATATAAAACATATTAAAAATAGTTGTTTAAATTATAATTCAATTTTTGGAGGGATTAGCAAATAAACATCTAAAAATTAAAAAAAAAAAAAAATATATTTGTATTGAATTTTTTATTTTCAAATTTATGTAATGAGATTTCACACCAAATATAACCTAACTAAAATGGATTAATTAAGTTGAATAGGATTATTATGAGAATGATTGATTTAATCTTGGGGTGGGGCCTCTGTTTAGTATTGAAGTGTTTTACGTTAAAGCGAGTGGTTTTTGGCGCGAGTTTCGTCAACAACAAAACCTGTTAGCGCCCGCCACGTTGCTACCTAAAACCGCCTTTTGCTTCTACCCTTTTTTTTTTAAATATATTTATTTTTATATATTGATTTAAAATTAAACTTGCCATCTAGAGTATTAGATGAAAAAGAAATAGACAAAAAATAATGCAATATTTTTGAGTGCATTGTGGAAGATCTATTCATTTTTTAGAATCCCACTTTAACTATATTAACAAAAATGTCCAAAAAATATAATTAAATAATCCGATGAAATGCACAACAATTAGTATTTGTTTATATTGGAGGAAAAAATCATAAATTAATGATAATCAGAAAAATAGGTTCTAATAAATTACATTTGTTTTTGTTTATCTTGTGTTCACTACGTGTGGGACCCACTGCCCAATGTGTAATAAAAAAATGCAAATTGATTAATGACCGGAGGGTGATCAGTCAATTTGTGTTTTGAAATTATGTTATTGTTACTGTTAGTATATTGTTACAGTATGAGAAGTATAAATTTGTCATATTTGCTATTACTGTTATCGTTTAGAGTCAAACGATAGTGATAATGGTAACCATACATATGACAAATTTATAATTCTAAATAAAGATTATCAGAAACAATCCAATTACGTTTTCGATTTTTGCCCATTACAATTGATCTATCAATTAAATCTCATTATAATTGCATCAATTTTCATTACAGATTGGTAAATGTAGCCTAAATACTTTCAATATGATTGATCTATCAATGAAATTTTATTAGAATCTGACATAAACCAATTTTTAATTTTAATTCATATACTTTCAATTGTCCACTTTTAGTCTTGTACTTTAAATCAATTTTAAATTTAGTCCCAAATGCTCAAATTTAAGATTTATTGAAAGTACAAGAATTAAAATCAAATAAACTTTAAAGTATATGGATCAAAATAGTAGTTTAAACATAAAAAGAAAAGTTAAACTATAATCTTGGTTCATGTATTTTGAAATTTATTTGATTTTAATTGTTGTATTTTTAAACATTCGATTCTAGTCTTGGTATTTTGATGAATTTTAAAATTGGTCCTTCAATTTTTTTAAAATGAAATTGGTTATATAATTCTTAGGCAAGAAAATACACTATCTTAATATATTTTTAAAATTTATGGTTAAAAGGCACANAAAAAAAAAAAAATGGTTCTGTGCTCTATTGGTTTATCGAATTAAATTCTAAAATAATCAAGTTGTACAATTATTACCATCTATTAATTGAATTTTTATTTATTTAATATTGGTGATTAGTTGTGAGTGCTCTTTGAGCTAGGTGGTAATTTTTTTTTTTTTCCTTCCACTTTTTATTTATTTTTAATCGGATTTTGTTTTTATGTTGTTGTTGTAATTATTGTTTTTTTTTTTTTTCAGTTCGAGTATTTTCCACGTATTTAATTTTGCTAGTACATTTGAGAATTTTTATTGTTAAGTTTCGATTTTTTTTTCTTTTTGTTTTTTGCCATTTTTCAAAATTTTTGTTAGTCGTTTTGCATGATTAATTGCTAGTTAGTTTATTGTAAAATTAAAATTTAAACTTGAAGACCAAGTAATTTTAAGATTTATTTAATTTAAAATTTTGATGGAATAACGTTAAAATTTTAATATTAAAATCAACAATTTTTACTCATGCATAAACTTATTTAAATGGATTGATTAACATAATAAAAGAAAAAAAGTGTTAGAAATAATATATAAAGAACGACCATTTTTAATTAATATGAGTGGTTTTTCATCTATTTGTCTTTTTTGTTTTTATAAAAAATTACATAATAAACTTTCTTGCTATTTTGAAATATATGTTTGGAAAAATAAGAATTTTAAATGTTTAGGATATAAATGAATTTTTTCCCCAAATTGACAGTGTGGTTTTACAAAAATAAAGAGCATACCTATCACTATTTAAATTGAATCAAAATCAACCTTTCAAGTTTTAAAGATACAGTAGAAATTGAAAAAAAAAAAAAAAGTTTTTTTTACTAAAAAATTCATAAAAATTCACAATTAAAGTGTTGTTGTTATTATTATACAAAATACTCATTAATTTTGGGAAAAGTTTTAATTGTATTTTTAAACTATGAAAATTGAGAAGTCATCTATTTATTTTAGAACTTTGAATTTTTTTTCTAAAACAACCTTTATTATATAAGGGTAAGATTTCACCTTAAAATTAAATTGACTATGAGAGGAATAAACGGTATATCTTATAATTAAGATGGTGAAGTTACATACTTTTTCAATGTGAAATCTTCAACATGCCCCTCAAAATGGTATTTCTTTTGGTTTACTATTACTAGACGAATCTCAATTTTATAATGAACATATGTGTTGGACTCTAGGAGGTGCAGCGGTCTATCGAAGTCAGTTTTCTGACCAAACTGCCACTGAAATCGACTATGGTTGTTTTGGTAAATTCCCAAATTAACCTCAACCGTCGAGGAGTGCAAACCGGCCATTGGTCAACTGAGTGGCCGATTTTGGTTGGTTTTATTCTTTGATTTTTTTTTTAATGCCAATTTGGATTTTTTTTTCCAAACGACACTAACCAAGTCTCTCCTCTTCTTTGACTGGCGGCCTTCAATTCGGTCGGCTCAATTTTTAGTCTATCATGCTCACCCCTATTGGACTACATGGCTACAAAACCATATTAGATAAACATGATATTAATTTCATCTCAAAACTAACTAACTATAACATGAATAACTCATGTATTTTAAAAAGATTTTGAACTCTCCACAATTTTTTTTATTGTGAGATCATCAACTTTTTTAAGAAGATTGTTTGTTCAAACAAAGATAGGAATTGAAGTAATGATTAATATGTAAAAATTTGAAGACATATGTGACATTATTTACACTATTATTCACAGAAATTGATGTAACAACTAATGTATAAAAATTGATTTTACATGAATGGTTGTAATAAATAATAACTATTTTAATCTTCTATATAGTTGTAAATAAGATCATGTATATGCTTCTAATTCTTAAACATGAGCTACAATGTCACTTTCCATCCTCTCTATTTTAACCAAATAATATTTTTCAAAACAATCTTCAAACTTAAGCATAAAAATGAAAAATTTCAAAGTTTAGAGACATAATTAGATCTTACTTAAATTATTAATTTAGTTCATATGATTTATCATTAATATTCGGTCCCTATCATTATTAGTTATTGTATTAAAGATTATTTTGCGAGGTTTAAAACCATAAAGACTGAATTGTTATTATATTTTTTTAGAACGGAATTGAATTTTAACTTTTAAAACCACCAAAAATCAACTCGAACTTCATCAAAATTTACCAAATTTGCAAATTTACCTCTTTTTTTTACCGAAGTTAAAATTCGAAAAAAAAGAATGACCGAATATATCGCACCGGACCGTCCACCAGACACGGCGGTTTTGTCGGGAACGTCAAGCCAATCAAACTCCTCGATTTTCCGGTTAATGACGTGGCGTCCTACATTCGAGAAAATTTGTGAAATTGATGAATCATGCTCCCTCTCCTTTGGATTGCACACTCAGCATATGTGGGTCCCTTCTGTTCCTTTATTATTACTATTATTTTTTTCGAAAAGTATTTATTATTTCTATTTTCAGAAATCGGCCCCATTCTATAGATTATTGCGATTTTGACTCCATATTTTTTATTAAAAAATTATATGCGAATTATCTAACTAATTAAAATTTTGATTCTTTTTAAATATAGCAAAATTTGACAAACACGTTAGGCTACTATTTGTGACAATCATGACGCAAATAGTAGTATATCGCAGTTTATCGCAGATATATTATTTTGCTATTAGTTGTAAATATTTTTAACAGTTTTGCCATTTAAGATAATTTTTCTAAAATTTTCGTGATTAATCATGCGTCACTTTCACTCATTACAAATATTTCTTTAGATAAATAACGACTATTGACCTCAAGATCGAGACGAAAGTTTGAAAATTCGAAAAATTAGAGAAAAACAAATTTGAAACGAGAATGAATAAATTCAACATTAGAATTTTAAGTTTTTCACCGCAATTTTTTTTAACAAAAAAAAAACCTTTGAAATTTCATAGTTTTCAGACTAAACCTAAATATATTTTTTAAAGCTTCATTTTAAAACTACAATTTAATGCTTTGAACAATACTATTTTCTATGGTCAAAATGCCTTCACCTTAAGCTAGATTGTATTTGACCAACAACTTATGTTTTTCAATCATATTCAATTTGTATTTGACCACTAGAGAGTGGCTTCAATCACATACATTTAATTTGATACTCTTTAATCTCTAGTTCATTATAAAAGCTCATTAATATAATACACTTCAACTAGTTTAGAGGTGGATATGACTAAGAAGCCTAATATTCAATTATATTCTTTCAAACTTTTATGTTGTTGAATTATATATATATATATATATATATATATATATATATATATATATATATATATATATATATATATATATATATATTTAAAATATAGGTGAAATTTTACGATAAAAAATGTAATATTTATATAACCAACTCAATTATATGGCCAATTTATCTTGTTTTGATTCTTAATTCATGTTAATTCACTCTTAAATTTAAATAATTGAAGTCGTTTATATAGAAAAAATTTATTTATAGTTTAGATATTTGTATCTATTAAACTCAAAACTAATAATTCGTCTCGACTTAGACTCTAATTTTTTATAAGTAAATCAGTCTGTAGTCATTTCATTTGAGTTTTATTTTAAAACCATTAATATATAATTTACACATACGTAAAAGACTTCTTGAAATGCAAGAAATGTTTAATATAAATTAGAGAAATGTAGGAATGTAAATAGATAGTACTATAGAGCTTCATTAAATTTTTATTTTTATTTTTAATTTTTTTTGTCTTCTTACCTTCCTCTATTTTTCGTTACTTATTTATCATTATGTTTTTTTTCTAAGAATTATATTTTTTTTACTAAATTTAAATTAATCTACAATTATTAATTATAAGAACTTAAGGGGTGTTTGAGAAACCGTAATAGGATAGGCTTGTAATCTAATATAATCCAAAATAAATATTTGGAATGAGTGTTTTGGGCTCGATTTGTAATACAAAAGTCATTCCGTTCCGATAGTATTCAATCCAATCCTATTTTCCACCGTTTCCATGGTTCACGATCTCATCTTTGTTTATTACTTAAGTGTTCACACATTTCAATACTTATTTGATTTCCAGTAATCCTATTATATTCCAATTCCCTTATTACATTCCTAGTTTAATTATTAAAGTCATTTAACTTATCTTCTCTACTGAGAACTTATATTTGTAAAACTATATAATATAACGTAATGATTAAAATATGATATACTTTTTTAAAGAGTTGTGAATGTTTCTTGTTTTGTTTGTATTTTTTGGTTAGCTCTTAATTAAAGAACTGAAAAAGAATTTTGAGCTGCCTTATTAGTGGGACACAGTCGGTCCAAAATCCACAGGCTACACTATGGTTTTGATAGAAGCAGATTTCATAATATCACCTTATTTTAAATTATTAATGACGTGTATTTTAATTAAAAGTAATAATTAAACTTTATCTTATATAATTCAACGCTATTTTCCAAAATGAATAATTAAAGTCAACAATATTAACTAATTTCAAACTTTTCTTGTGCAACACGTTTGGATGTTCCTGGGATATATATGCCACCTGCCCTCAATGCTGTGGGCTGCATTTTTCTCTACTTCCTTGCCGGCCCTTGGACCATTCTACCCTCCTTTCCTTATAAAATTAATTTTCCTAAATCCTACATATTAACTATTTTCTTTTTGTGTGAGGATTGCAATTGTATTTTTATTAATTTTTTAGGATTAATATGGTCTTACAAGTTATAAATAAGCTTAAATGTGTGGCCATGTGTCAAGGGATAACCTTGAAGCCTTGAGAGGAAGGAGAAAGTCATAAGTGTCCCCTACCACGACTTGCTCATATCTCAACAAACAAGATTGAGCCGAATCATGTGTCTCCTACAATACCAAGTATGGATTATAGTGCAGGACTTTGAAAAAAATATTAAAAGAGTAGTTGCACCACACGTTTGCGTGATTACAAAGTATTATAAAAGTAAGTCAAAGCGAGCATAGCTCAATTGGCATATGAGTGTGTTAGTAACACGAGGTTTGTGGTTCAATTTCCTTTTTGTGTTTTCTTTATTGAGAATGGAGAAAAAGATGTGAGTAGTACACAAACTAAAAGCCTTGAGATTAATAATTAAGACGGGATAAAGAGAATTTTGTGTGATTGTACAAATTTTTACTTAATTGACATTATGATTTTGCTTTAGATTTTTAGAGTTTTCTAGTAAATGTTATGTTTCTTATTATGTTACTTTTAATTTTTTTATTTACTTCTACTCATTCATGTCATGCAATACAATGGAAGATTTTTTTCCCTAATACAATGGTCTACAAAAGTAGAACATGCCTTATGCATTTTAATTCACGACTTTAATACCACCTTAACTTAAGCATGCATTGACTTATTTGATATCTCCTCTCTCATCGCACCAATGACAATTGTCCAAATATTGTATCTAGTTGGTAGATTTTTATTATTATTATTATTTTTTAATTATTTTAGTAATCTAGTCAATAGACTTCACAAGCTATGAGAATATGTAAAACTATATAATTTTAAGGTTCCTTAAAAAATTTTTTAAAAAAATGAAAGGGTGAACATGGGCAAAAATGGAATTTTATGTGGGAAAAAAAAACAGTATTCTAAATTTGAACTTTTTGAAACTGAAAACTTTTTTTTTTTTTTTTTATGGTATAAAGGTAGAGCACTTAATTGGGGGGAAAGTTTAAAATAAATAAATAAATAGAACCAACTTTTAGTGAATATGTGGCAATGCTGATTGCTGGGATTGCCATAGAAAGAAGGAGGCTATTTTACAGCCAAACAATTGGAATCATATTCATGCAAAAAACTTGGGTGCACTGAATCAATACTAATTTATAATAATTTGATATTTTTTCTATTTATAATAATTTATGTAAAATTATATTTGTAAATAATTTGATATTTTTTCTATTTATAATAATTTTTTTTTATTGAAGGGGCACTTGCAAAAAGATTAAAACAAAATACATTAGTTAGGTCCATAGTTCTTACTTATTATGTTTGCAAAAATGGCAAAAAAATAAGCTAAGCCTATGTGATAGACTTGATACGCACTTCACATACGTGTGTGATACACCTGATACACTTAATACACACTTGATACACCTAATACATGTGATGCATTTGATACACACTAGATACCCCTTGATACAGTTGATATACTACTGTCTTAGGTCTTAGGGTGTTCATTCAAACCGCCAAAATCGAACCGCATTTGAAACCGAATCGAAATCGATTGTATGTGGTTCGGTTCGGTTACTACAATGCTGAAACCATTTTTATGCGGTTCGATTTGATTTCCAGTTATGAAACCGAACCAAACTGCATTATATTTTTAAAAAAAATTAATCTTTTCTTTTTATTTTTTCCCTTCAATCTCTTTAGGCACGTCGCTCCATCAGACTGAGTCGACTGACTGAAGCACCGCATGCACGCAGTCTCCATTTCCTTCGGCTCCAACGTTCAACTTTCAATCCCCGTCGGCGCCTAGATGACATCGATGATTCGATCGAAGACCATGACCACTCAGATCTGGAAGTTGCGGCTCAGACGACATCGACGTTCCAGACAGCAGACGACCATTCATATCTGAGTCCATGACCAGTCAAGTAGTCGACCACAACGAGTCCACGTCCACAACCAGTCGACCACACTGTCTCCATTTGCAAATCTGATTCGATTACCAGATCTAAGTCACTGTTTGATTTCCATTTTCCACATCTAAGCCACCATTTGACTTATTGTTAGGTATTATATATGTATTTTTTTTTTTTGAATAAATTGAATTCATTCCCCTTTGAAACTAAATCAAATTACATTTAAATCATTCTGTCTAATTCCAATTGTATAATAGTTTGATTCATTGAGTCATGGTATGAAAAAAGATAGTGAAATGTCGAAGTTTGTGCCCAAATGTCAATGTACATTACTATGCCCAATTGTCAAAGTGAAATGTCCAAACCGAACCGAACATGCGGTTCGATTTGGTTTCACATAATTTCTAAACCGTTTTAAGCGGTTCGGTTCAATTTTAGTCCAAAATCGAATCAAACCGAACCGCGAACACCCCTGATAGGTCTAATATATTGTTGGTACACTCATGTCTTAGGTCTAATATACTCATGTGTTATTTTGACTATCTATTAATTGATGTTTGATACACTCATGCCTTTTCACTGTTCAATTTCCTAAATTTTTTTATTTCATTCTTGTTTAGTTACTTTTCTTCTCCCCAATTAATTTGAAAAAAAAAAATTTCAACCAATTTATTTGAAGTAAGTACAATATTTTGCAACCAATTGATTTTAAAAAAATGCAATTCAGTTGATGATATATTGATGTTGAAATATAATACTGATATATTGTTAATATACTGCTAATAAACTTCATCGAAGTTATGTTCATATATTTTATAATGATACATTCATTTATATTGTTGATACACTTGATTAACATAATGTTGATATTCATTATAGTGATACTGCTAATAAACTTTATTGATATACCATTGATATACTTGGTAATGATACCCTCATTTATACTATTAATACACTTACTGATATACTGTAGATATATTTTATAATGATATATATTGTTGATACACTTGATTGATATATTGTTGCAAGAAATAGGGAGAGAGAAAGAAAGAAAGAAATAGGGAAAGGTAAATTCTTTATAAACAAAGAAATAAAAACAAGAAATTTTTAAAAATTGCTAGAAGAAAAAAATTTTTAAAAATTGCTAGAAGAAAAAAATCAAGGATAGGAAGAAAATATAGTGAATTAAAATAAAATACGATAAACTCAAATTCAAGTTTAATTTTTAGAAGTTTTTTGTTTTTTATTTTTAAAAAAAAAAGTTCTAAAAGAAAAAAAAAAGAAAAACTAAAAGAAAACATCGTAAGTAGAGAAAATAGTAGGACAATTCAAGTTTTTAAATTTTGCCATATATATACAAAATTTAAAATATTAAAGACATGCTTATAAAATCATATTTATTGCAAATTCATATCCAACATCTCTAGATGAAACAAATTAATATTTTTAGAATTTCAATGTACTCCTTTTAACTTTTAAACTTGTTCTAATCTACTCAAAATCTCCCTTCAATTTTAATTAGAACTAAAACAATGAATAACGGTTGAAACAAAATAAATTTTGGGTTTCAGTTTTACTTTGGAACTTGTGAAATTTTACATTTCAGAAAATAATTATCTATTTTGTTAAGACTCTAAAACTTTAAGAAAATAATTATTTCAATCAGTTTGATTTTTTCAAATATGTACTTTCTAAATTTATTTTCAAACTTCAAGCAAAACATTAAATTTTTTTTAAAAGAACTTAATTTTTTTAAAAAATTTAATTATTTAAATCTTTATTGAAGGAAGATAGAAATGGTAGAAAAATAATTGTGAGAAAATAAGCATAATTTTCAAATAACAAATACTTAGGTGTAACTCAGGCAACACCTATCTTCATTCATCTCCTTCATTCACAATGAAAAAAATATTTAATATATATATATATATATATATATTGTCACATGACAGTTTGTGATTAGACACTTAGATGAGATATACAAAGATGGGAAGGATACATTCAAGTATTTTTTATTTTTAAAAATAGTAAATAAAAATAAAATAGAAATTTGTTATCAAACGATATTTAGTTATTATTGTTATTTGTTTGTTAATTGTCATCAAATGTATGTATTCATGTGTGTTGTTGACATGTAATAAAGACTCGTAAGTCAAATGAGGACAAGCATTGAATGAAGTAGTTATTGACAAATCAAATAACGAACAAAATCGAAATAATTGTTTCAAGAGTTACAAGATTAAAACTGACATCATTGCAAAGTTCATAAGCTCGAATAGAATCGTTAATTCAAACGTAGTTCATTAAATCATAATGCACAATTACTCTGTAAAAAACGTCAATAGTTCAATGATCACCACCCATAATTATAACTGAACAAAAAAAATGAGAATCTCAAATAGAACATGTGTCTCTCCACTAAATACTTTTTTTTTTCCTTTTTTTGAAAAAGTCTACTAAATATACCTTTAGACTTTGTCATTTGTTTTAAAAAATATCCATATTCTTTCAAAAATTGCAATAATAATACTCTTGACCTAAACTATCCTTAAAGTAAAAATCCATCAAAATGTTGGACAAAAAATTAACACAGTAATGACCAAGATGATTGACTAAATTTAAGTCCAAAAAGAACGACATTCAAACATGTTAACCTTTTGTTAAAAACTATAACGATTTTTCTCCTCCATAAGAATAGTTTTAAAATGTTTGACTAAATTTAAGTCCGAAAAGAACGACATTCAAACATGTTAACCTTTTGTTAAAAATTATAACCATTTTTCTCCTCCATAAGAATAGTTTTAAAATGTCTATGAAATGCTAAAGGTAACCCATTACCATATTTAAAATAACAAGAATATTTTTAAAAATAAATAAAAAGCATTATATATATATATATATATATAATTTTACCTTTTTGCTCCAAAATACAAAACATAAAGGTCATTGCCATATATATAATTTTTTGTGACAATTTCCAACAAAGCAGAAAATGCCAAAAACGGTGCGTTTGGATCGAGAAATGCCGGAATATAGGTCGGCCAGAGATTAAGGAAATACAACGAAACGGTTCTTTTTACCATTGAAAAAGATGGTAACTGGTAAGTCTTTTCCACTGCCACTGCATGTCCATGTTGCCATACCAAAAATAAAATATAATAATAATTATATAAAAAAATAAAAACATTCAATCCAAATTGTTACGTGACAAATTTTTTTTTTCTTTTGTTTATTTTTAACTTTTTTTAATATGAGGTTAGATGAGAATGCAAGATGATAGGTGTTGTTTGAACTTAAAACTTAATCAATAAAAAATATTGAACAATGAAACAATGAATAAAAATGAGATCAATGAAGTTTAGAAGAGAAGGAAAGATTACCCCTATTGAGTAGAGATTTTAAAATTGTAATGATTACGTTTAATCGAAAAGGATTAAACGTAGATGTAACAATTTTTTAAGTACAAAAGAAACTAAACTAAAAGCAAACATCGCGTAAAAAAGGAAACGTATATATGTAATAATGGCCTCAATCTCGGAGGCCCAATCATAAGAATGATCTTTAAAGTCAAATTTTGTTTCACGAGCATTTGCGAGTATGAGTGACAAGAGCTTGTACGATATTATTGGAGATTCCTTATGATACGATATCACAAGGTTTGCAACTCGGTTTTATAGTGATAGAGGTTTGAAAGGAGCTTCTAATAACATCTATATCAGTCGGTCTTATAAGAAGATGCTTTAAAAGAATGTCAACGCTTCAATTAATTTCAGTATCGTTCTAACAATCTAACAGGACAATATCTCAACCTCAAACATCACATTTTTTATTAGGTAAGAGATTTGGTTTAACAATATTACTCACGTAACCTGAGATAACGACCAACCACGTAAATTTTACCTTAAGTTAATATTATTTCATTTTGAAGTTATGTAGCATATTTCAATTTTAGTTATGATGACATCATAAAGAACTTCTTGCTACTGTTCACAATAAAAATAATTGAAACAACCAAAAGAATAATAAAATTGGTCATTTCAAATTAAAATTCATTCATTCAATCAAACTGAGTTCTACAAATATAATTATAGTTACCAGCCTCCAACCATGCAAATTATGGAATGGATTTTGTGATTTAAATAGTTGTCTTTAATTATTACCTATTATTAAAAAAAAAAAAAAGATTGGACTAATAAAAGAAAAATGCAAGTTTTTTTTTTTCTTTAACAGTTAAAATTAAATTACTAACTTGATCTGAAGTCTTACTTATAATTATTATTTTTTTATTAATCATTTCATGATTTGAATTTTAGATTTAATTTCAATTTCATCACTATTATAAGTTTTGAACATTTAAACTTAGATCAACATGAATACAGTTTAATTGACATAAATGTGTAATATTTGTATTGAGGTCAAAAATTTAATTTTCCTAGTCTCACATATGGTTAAAGTAGTAATAATAATAATAATAATAATAATAATAATAATAATAATAATAATAATAATAATAATAATAATAATAGTAGATGTTTCAACTTAGTCTTTGTATTCTTTGGCCAAACTTTACACAAATTTTCTATATCATTTTTATACTTAATATTTAACTTTTTTAAAAAAGAATTAATCACATTTAAGTAGGTTGTCTTGAGTAATCATTTCGTTCAATATTTTTAGTTTTTGAATATTAAGCTTATTTTCTCTGCATTTCTTATAATAATTTTCGTCATTATAGAGTAAAATAGTTTAATTCTTAGCTAACTTCCAAAAACATAAAAAATAAAAAATAATTTTTGATTTAAAAACTATTTCTTTTTTTAATTTTGAAAAAAATAAATGACAAATGAACAAATTTAGAAGAAAAAAAGTATTTGTGGATTTAATTTTTTAAAATTAAAAAGTAAGAACGCGATTATTTTATTATTTTTATTTAACAGTTAAAACCAGAGTTATATTATTTTTATTGGATAGGTATGCGTGAAGTGATTGTATTATGATTTGGGATAATATGAAAACTAATAGTTAAATTAGTGAGTACTATTAGTGAGTTTGTTCATAAGGTGAAAAATAAAGCAATTTACACTCCCCTTTTAAGACTTTTTGTCAAATAGGATTTTGATGGTTCATCAACTTCTTACACTTTGAATTAAATCTAAGCAAACTAAAATCTCATCGAGCCCTTATATGTAAATAGTAAAAGTTTAGTTATAGTGACCTTATTATTAATATGATTAAGGGGAGAGGAAATATCAAATTTCGAACAAAAGTGATAAACAAGTAAGGGTAACTTTTTAATATTTTGATGCAAATTAAATGTCGATATCAAACAAAATTTAATCTCAAAAATTAAAATGTCAATATCAATATTCATATCAATGTCTATATCTGTATTTCAATGTTGAAAGACATTTTGAATTTTTATAAAATAAGGGGAACTAGTTCCTTACTCCAAGTTTGAATACTCCACAAGCAAGATGATCAGACTTACCTAAATGTTATTGGTATGAAACCCTAATTCAAGAATTTGTAAAAGGATGGTGATGAGGCTCGGATATCTACTAAAGAGTTTTCATTCAACAAAACCCTAAAACTCAAACGTAAAAAAAAATTAAACGTATTGTGTTCCCTTTCTCTTCCTTAAACTTTATCATGCTTAGCCAAAGGGACTTAAAAGTCGATTCTATCATTGACTAAAAAAAATTCAAATAACCCGAATAAAACATATATGAGTCCAATAATGAAAATACAAAAGATGAGGTATGTTTGCGAATAAAAGTAACATGAATAGAATCTAGCTAGATGCAAATAATTTCATTTTGAGGCATCAAATGAAACCAATTATAGAACTTCTGATCCGTTATTGTGTTGCTTTGAACACCTCAATTGAGTTCGACTTTATTTATACGGGAGAATTCAATGCTAATTGAAGCTTCTGAATTCAATGCTAATTGAAGCTTCTTTACTTTTAAACATGTGATTGGTCTTGGAAGTAACACGAAGACATCCCGGTTAATATCAAATCTTCTCTAAAAGAAAATAATAAAATAAACATAAATGAAATGGAAATGGTACCATTCAATATGTTTTTTTTTTTTTGGAAAAATGACGCATTTAATTATGATTGATAAATTCGGTCCAAGTATTACCAAATTTGAAATGGTTAGTAGACACGTAATCATGGCGTGACAGAGTTAGGATTAGGAGAAAGTAGTTCGATTGCCTGCCAAGTGGCTTCCAATTGACACGTGTCACTCTTTTGAAAATGGTATATTTTAAAATTGTATTCCTACCAACAAAATTAGATTTCCATCAAATATTCAATCTTGGTATTGTTTTTGTTTTTAATTAAAATATTCAATGTTAGTATAATCTTGATTATCATTTTTAATTCAACAATTAAGTTGGATGAAGGAATCCCAACTAAAAAAAATACATATTAATTATTATTTAACTAAACTCATCTCAATAATGTAGTTTTAATTTTTAATTTTTATATTTATTTAATCATACCATAGATGATACAATATTGGTCAAAGCGAGGATAATAATTAGTGTACGGATGACGACCAAGAGAGGTCTATAGTTCTAATTCTTTTATCCCTATTGTTGATAGAAAAATCTAGACAGGATAATTCAATTGGCTTTCATGTGCCTTCAACAGTAAATTTGTAATTTGAAAAAGAAAAAAAAACAAAAAAAAAACAACCTGCAAAACATAGAAAAAGAGACAAACTGCAGTTTTGAGCCTACCACTGAACTTTCGATACTTAAGCTAGTGGTCAAGCAAGCTAGAAGCCAGAATAATTACTTACCTTGGGTGGGCAAAGGGTTGACCTA
This sequence comes from Citrullus colocynthis, assembly GCA_031780015.1. Classification (NCBI taxonomy): domain Eukaryota; kingdom Viridiplantae; phylum Streptophyta; class Magnoliopsida; order Cucurbitales; family Cucurbitaceae; genus Citrullus; species Citrullus colocynthis. The sequence continues at coordinate 2,723,565 of QLSR01000224.1, read as the reverse complement.
CAGTTTCCTAATCTAAATAGGGTTTAGGAATATTGATTCAGGTCGACCATGGAGGTTGAGACCTTGGTCCACAAGAGGTGAGCTGTTTGTGGGAGAGGATTGGTGAGTCTCAGCCTCAACCTTAACCTCCAAGGTTGAGGCGGGAAAGTTGGGCTATTTGGCCCAACTCCCTCCCTTTTCTTGGTCTCTTCCTCCCTTGGCCTACTAGTTCATTTTCTATTCTTCCTTAACCCTCATGTGACCATTGTTATTCCAATCTTACCTTTAGCATCCTACTCATCTTAGCTCAAGAGTTTGGTCTAAAATCACCCATAACGTCTATTATACTAAAAAAAGAAAAAAAATATATATATAGATATATATATATATCAACCTTTATTATTAATCGAAACTAAAAATAAGAGTCCATATTCTATCTATTATATGAGGATTTGGTTGAATTCTTGGTCTTCCAGTCTGAATGGTTGATCCTAAATTAATTTTTCGTTATTTCAAAATTGTTAATTAAAAAAAAAAAAATTAGGTACAACTATTACTTCAATTTAATTGATTCCCAACGAAGATTTATGAAATGTTTTCATCAATTATACGAGATTGCCATGCATTCTATTCACCACTGAAAAAAAAAACACTTAATTAACTTAGATCTAATATAACCTAATAACACAATTTTTTTTCTCAAAATAATAATAATAACACGTTTTTTTTTTCTAACTAAATTTGCATCCCATTGTATCTTAATTTTAGAGCAACATGATAAGTTGTACCAATTTTTAAACTTTCTATATCTTCTAATTAAATAATAAATTTGAACATTTATTGCAACCTTTTCCATATTTTAAATTCCTACTCAATTCACTACTACTTTTAACAAAGGTATTTCAAAGCTCAATTGAAAAAAAAATAATAATAAAAAAATAAAAAAATAGAACTTTACATACAATCAAACTTTCAAAACTCATAAACTTCAAAAAAAAAAAAAAAAAAAGGTTTTATGTAATTTCCTTTTGAATTCTTATTAATTATGTTCTAAAACAATTGTTTTGTATTAATTAAATGTACAAGTATTTTTATTAACTATTTTTCAAATAAAAATCTATCAAAGGATTAAATAGCGAAAGTTTAAAGTAAATTTCTAGTATATAGAAAAATTAAAATTATATTTCGATGAAAATGAAAGTTTAGTAAAAATTAATGATGCAACTTATTAAGTCAATTGATATTTTTACAATTTTAGTCTAGTTAAATGTTTAACAAAAATATTTAGACAAATATATTCTAGAAAAATGTTTATTGCTTTCTGTACATATAACCTAATTAAATAAGTTTAATTGTAAAATTGTCTTAAACTTCCTTCTTTTTTTTGAATAGCCTGATGAGATGAAATATTACACAAAAATATGACACAAAATATGACTCTAATATTCCTGTCACCCTCCACGAATTTTAGAATTTTGAAAACTGATAATAAGAAAAAAATTAAAATAAGAAAAAACACATGTAGAAAATAAAATATACCATACTCATACAGATTAAATGGTGTTTTTCAAAACCGTTTTATTTTTAAAATTAAATCTTTAATGCAATATACCATATTTACGAGCATTAAATGGTTTTTTTTTTCAAAACTCCCGCATGAAAGTCAGGTGGACTATAATACATAGTATATATTGTGACAACCCAAATCATTAAGGTAAATCCTCATATTAAGTAAATTTAAGTCATTATGCATGAAAAGGAAATTATAATTATTTATATGTATTTATTTAGTTTAAGGAGGAAAGTTTTAAAATATGCATTTAGAGTGGTGGGTGAGTCTTAGGTGGACTTAAGGAAATTGTTGGGAATTGGCAAAAGATAGCTTACCTTAGGGCAAATAAAATAAAATAAATGGATTTGGTAAAAAATATTTTATTTTATTTGGTTGGGAAAACAAAATGGAAAAAATTGGAATTAATGGGCTAAGGAGGGGAAGGAATTAGGGTTTATTTCAAACCCTTCTCGGTATGCGTGTAGTCAAGAAAAGAAAAAAAAAAAAAGAGAAAAGCTCTCTCTCGCCCTCTCCGCCACCTCTCTCTCTCCTCACTCCCTCCCCGCCGCCTTCGTCGTCGCCGCCGCCGCCTCCCTCCTCTTCCGTTCTCCCTCTGCCCCGCCATCTCTCTCCTTCTCCGCCGCATCTCCCTTCCTCTCCGCCGCATTCTCTCTCCCTCTCTGACGATCTCTCGCTGTCTCTCGCGGTTTTTCCGACGGTTCTTGCTCTCCCGCTTGCTCTCACGCTCTTGGACTCTCGCTCTCTCGTTGATCTCGCTGACTCTCACTCTCTCGCTGGCTCCCTGACTCTCGCTCTCGCTCGACTCTCGCTCTCTCGTCGGCTCTCTCTCGCTCAGAATCTGGTTTAGTCCGTACCGTCAGTCGCCGGACTAGTACTCCCTAAGTAAGTATCTCAGACCTGAGTAGGTTAGTGGCATAATTGGGGTTACGAATTAATTGGTAAATCTTAATAGGTGGTCGGCGATTGCTTTAGTCAGTAAGGTCGGAGGAAACTGCAAGTTTGGTCACGTTCGGGTAAGGACTCTCTTGAACAAATTTTGAATTTTGCTTATGATAGGTTGGGCTTGATGAATAACATAAGTTAGGGGATTTTATACCCAGTTTGTTCAGGAATTTTGCAAAAGTTGCAGTGTGGTTAGCTTTATGGATCAACCCTCAGGTAAGTGATCTTACTACCTGAACCGCCTTCGGGCCTTATGTTTAGTTGCCATGATGTAGTAGATTTCCAAAGCCATGTATGATATAAGATGCTTGTATGAAATTTCCATGTCTTTAAGTTGTACGTGCCTGATAGTGTATAAACTTATACTATAAGATATTTATGAACAGTACTGTTAATGTATGAATTCATGGAATGGAATGAGTGTGAATTTGATTGATCATGTATGATGGGTAGTGGTAACTCCCCTACGTCGGTTGGATGCCCACAGGAGGTTGCGTTCCTTCGGGATCACTAGAGGATGTGTTCCTTCGGGTTCATTAAAGGTTGTGTTCCTTCAGGATCATTAGAGGATGTGTTCCTTCGGGTTCACTAGAGTTTGTGTTCCTTCGGGTTCACCAGAGGTTGTGCTCTTTCGAGTGCACTAGAGGTTTGTGTTCTTTCGGGATCACCAGAGGTTGTGCTCTTTCAAGTGCACTAGAGGTTTGTGTTCCTTCGGGATCACCAGAGGTAAGAGTTTCCTTCGGGGCTCTAGAGGTTTGTGGGCATCCATAACCAACGGTGGGCGCGTATAACCATTCCCCTATAGAAGTATGATAGATATGCATGTCTCATGTTTGACGCACTTAAAGGACCTAGGTGCCTAGCTCGACTCCGGTAGTGGGGTCACTTACTGAGTAATATAATTACTCATCCTTTCTGCTTATATGTTTTTCAGGTAAAGGAAGGAGTGTGCCAGCGAATGACAAGAAGAATCTTTGATGGCATTACGGGACCCGTAATAGCTTCCGCGTAGTCATGCATGTTTTTACTAAAATTGTTGTCCAACTGTCTAATTTTGTTTTGAGACTTGTCTATTTATTAATTATGTGGATTTTTCATTCATGAAGTTTCTTTTATTGATTTTTTTAGGGGTACCCCAAACCAAAATTTCATTTTTATTTATTAATGTGTTACTTTCTTGAATTAATATAAGTAGTAATTTGCATGAAAAGTTTTTATCCCTTCAGCATAGTGTCGTTCTTTGAAGTTTTCGCATGCATTGAGTAATGGTCCTATTAGTTCATATAAGTCGAGTCATTACATATATAGGGTTTATTTGTTCACTTTGTTTTTAATTTCAAATAATCTAAGGATGACATCTATCTTAGTATAAATGTACAATATGCATGTGTATATATAACAAAATATGCAGAATATATATCTCAATTTCAAATATATACACGTGTATACATGACAATGTAGTTACATTTGTGAAATATACTACTAAAAACTAGTTACAGAAAAAAAAAAATATTAAAAAGACACACAGTATATGAAAAAACACAGTGCATATCATGATATATTACTGAACAATCAATATAACACAGTATATATTGAAAAAAACAAAAATCAATGAAGATATACTTTATAATATACTTCATAAATGTATAGTACAATTTAAACTACATAAAGACTTAACCTATTTTATTCCTAAATTGAAGGGACAATTGTCATATAAGTGAAAAATAAAATAATACTCACTAAATAATATCCCAACATTTAACATTTATCATTAATGGTGAAATAACAAATTTTATAAGGTTGAATTGAATTTCATATGATTATTTGTGATATATTAAATTCGTAAAAAGAATAAAAACTTTAATAAGAGAGAGAATCATTCTCAAGGTTGAATTTCTGAAAATTAGGCTAAAATCTAAGTATGAAATATTTCACAATTTAAAAATATATGTGAAATAACATTTGGGAACTAGGTTAGATCTCTAGAACTTATGTTGAGTTAAACTTTAATGGGCCTAGGCCATCATCTATCTTGGATTTGTTATTTAGGCTCATAGCCGAAGGAAAGTTGATTGGGCCAACCTCATTTTGTGTAGATCATAAAGGTAAAATGACTATATACATTTGTAATAAAGCAATAAATTACAAATTTTAATACCTATTTTGTATTAAATATATCTATAAATTTTAATAGGTTTATGAACCTATTTTGTATTAAATATATCTATAAATTTTAACAAGTTTATGAACTTTTAATTTGGCCCAACTGAAAGAAACGATTGCTAAAATATAGAGCGTTATAACAGGGGTCCTTGAAGAACTGGTCCAAGCCAAAAACATGAATCTGTTTTTGGATCAAGTCATCAATCAATACATGTATCCTATTAACTTGGAAAAATAAATAAATAAATAAATTTTCCGAGTATTAATACATAAATATGAACATAATACCTATTTTGCCCTTAAAACCAAACCATTTTGTTTTGCATGTACTTTTTGTGTCTTTTCCTTTTTTTTTTTTTTTTTTTTTTTTTTTTT
>QLSR01000224.1:2680708-2710050 GCA_031780015.1 Citrullus colocynthis | reverse complement strand
TTTTTTTTTTTTTTTTTTTTTTGTACTTAGCTGAATTAGCAACTTCTCGTAAAAAATAAAGAGGTGGAGGAGGATGAAGATGAAGATGAAGATGAAGATAAAGATGAAAAGAGAGAGATGAATGGAGGCCGGAGGGAGAGAGAAAGGAGAGAAGATGGGAAGTTAAGAGCAATTTTTTAATTTTATTTTAAATTTTCTAATTTAAATATGTATTTAAAATATTTTAGAAAATACTTAAAGTAATGTAGAAAAGGGTATAGGGGTCTTTTAAACTTATTTTTCAAAATTGATGGACTAAATTGACTAAAAAAACAAGTTTTCCCTTTATTTTATTTTTTAAACCGGACGGAGAAATATAAAAACTCACCGAGAAAATGGAAAAAGGAAAAAAGAATAATAAAAGATTGCTTGAATCCTCGAAAGAGATTCATCGGTTCTTTACCATTTCATCCCGCCATCGTCGTTCTCATCGGTTTCCTGAGCTCAAATCCTAGCTAATAATTCATTTCCTTCAACTCAAATCTTCATTTCAGAAAGGTAGGCCAAATCTTTCTCCCTTCCGTCTCGATTTCCTCTCGAATTTTTAAGCTTTTTTTGCCGTTTTTTGTTCTATGTTATACCGACGAGGAAAACCCTAAATTTCGAATTAGTCTGCACAGATCCCTTGTAATTTATATGTGTAAGGTTTTTGAAATTCTAATCCACTGTCCTTTTTTTTTATGATTTTTCTCCCGACATTTACATATAGGAGCCCATAATTGGCATTTGTTGAATTCCCTACGCTTTGTAATCAGTTCTTGTAATTTCTATACTGACAGTTGGTTTTGGTTTTAGTTATTGTGTAGTTCATGGCTACTTTAAACGGGAAAGTTGCATATTCTTCCCTTTCTAATGTTGGAAAGGTGAACAGAGTCCACGATGATCATGAAGATTGTGATTCTCTATGGGCCATTCCTAATGGTAGTGCGCCTTTCCATTCGAATTCAAAGGTTTCTGTTGAACCTGAAGACTTAACTGAGGATGAGTATGATTCAAGTGATGAGTTCGATATGCCGAAGCAAAATAGTGGGCGGCCAGAGGTGAATTTAAAGAATGTTTTAAATGGGATGTTTGCTATATTGACTGGTGCGAATAAATCTTCGGGTGTCTCCATGGATAAACAAGTTCCCACTTCAAATATTTCATTTCTTGGTTCTGAAAAGAATGGTGATACCTATTTGCACTCCTCGGTGTACATTCCTAGTGCGCCACCTCTTCTCGAGCCGAATGCAATTAATTATAATGCTTATAAAGATGTTTTGGAGGCCGAGCCACCAGAGTGGCTTCCAGATAGTTCTTCTTCAATTTGTATGCAATGTACTGCCCCTTTTACTGCAATCACTCGTGGTAGGCATCATTGTCGATTTTGTGGAGGGATTTTCTGCCGAGCCTGTTCAAAGGGGAGGTGTTTGATGCCCATTAAGTTCAGAGAGAGAAATCCACAGAGGGTATGTGATGCCTGCTATGACAGGCTTGATCCTTTACAGGGTGTACTTATTAACAGCATTAGCAATGCTGTGCAAAGGGCAAAACATGATGTGATGGACTGGACGTGTTCAAGAGGGTGGTTGAATCTCCCCATTGGTCTGTCCATGGAACATGAGATATACAAAGCATCCAAAACGCTGAGAGGATACTTCCAGGTGTGCTTACTATGCAACGTTGTTGTTAAAGGAAGTTGGTATAACTTGAACTGTTATATAAATTGTTGATATCAATAATTATACTGTGATCTATTAAACGGTGGTTTGGATATTATTTTGTGACATTCTATTTCCTGGCTGTTCAATTGTACAGGTCTCTAGACTAAATCCTGAAAAGTCTGTACCCTTGGCTGTACTAAAGGGGGCCAAAGGTCTTGCTATTTTGACAGTCGCTAAAGGTGGAGTGTTGGTTGCTTACAAATTTGGCACTGGTTTGGTAATTGGTCGAAGGTCAGATGGTTCGTGGTCTGCCCCATCAGCTATATTGTCTGTTGGATTAGGATGGGGTGCCCAGGTAATAAGAATTCCAAGTTCTTTTACATGTATAAAATTTATGGAAGAATTTTTAATCTCTAGAAATGGTTAAGTTCAATTATAGGGTAGCTTGGCAGCGTGCATTTTGGGTTCGTGTCCTCTCTTTTATGAGATGAGGAACAAGGACTTTTGGCTTTAATCACAAGAGTCTTGTATGCTCATTGAGTTCTGAATTACTTGTATTTTTGTTTACCGTAGATTGGTGGTGAGCTCATGGATTTCATAATCGTGCTTCATGATTCAAAAGCTGTTAAGACATTCTGTAGCCGAATGCACTTTTCTCTTGGTGCTGGGTGTAGTGTCGCTGCTGGACCTGTTGGTAGAGTGTTGGAAGCAGATCTTCGAGCTGGAGATAGGGGTTCTGGCATGTGCTACACATATAGCTGTAGCAAAGGTAACTGGATTAGATTGTGCATTTTCTGTTTTACTTGGAAGGTTTTTGACAGCTATGTTATTCCGAAGCCTAAATAGACCTTCATGAAGATAGCATATGAGATCATTGAAACAGTTACCAGTCCATAAACTTTTAGTCTTTTCCAACTTTGAAATTGTTTCGTGGATCGTGCAGGAATTAGTCCTAAACTGGTTGTTTTGGTGCTTAAAATGTTTCCTTTGTGATGTATACTGCAAGTAGTGTTTTAAAAAGCCCTCTCGGGGGCATGCCTAGGCTCAAGGCGCAGGTCTGACACCTTGCCTTAAAAAGGTGAGGCTTACAAAATAAGATTTGTCTTAGGTGTGCGCCTTTTGCGAAGCCCCAAGGCTCAAACCTTGCCCCATTATTTTTAAAAATAGTAATAATTAGGTTCCTTGTTTATTAACTAAAAAAATCAAATTTACTAAGCCTAAATACAAAATTTCTTGTGTTTAGGGGTCACTTTTTTTCATATTTTCTATGCTTTCTCTTCTTAATGTAATACTTTTATATATAGTGCGCCTTACAATTTTGCACCGTGCGCTTAAGCCCCAAAAGACTATTGCACTATATTATGCCTCGAGTTTTAAAAAACACTGACTACAATTCTATTGATTTGGGTCATGGTAGTCAACCTTATTACATCTTCAACTCTTATTTTGTCTTGAGAGGCGTGTGTTGTGTGCTTTGTTCTGGGATCTTTGGGAAAGGAACAATAGTGTTTAGAGGTGTGGATATGGACCCTAGTGAAGTTTGGTCCGTGGTGAGGTTCCATGTTTCTCTTTGGGCTTCGGTATTGGAGTTTTTTTTTTCTTTTTTTTTAATGTAATTATTCTCTAGGTAATGTCTGTCTTACTTAGCTGGAACTCTTTTTCTAGTGGGTTATTTTGTCTTCATATACTGCAAGAGTAGACCTTATTGGAACAAGATTTGCTCTATAAGTTGTACAACTGAGTCCTTAAACTCTAAAGAATGGGTATACCTTTATTTAACCATGTACTGGAGACGGTAACTGATGCATTAGTTTACTTCTCGACAGGCGCATTTGTTGGAGTTTCATTGGAAGGAAACATTGTAGCAACAAGGATGGGCACAAATCTATGCTTTTATGGTGATCCATATCTAACCACCTCAGACATTCTGCTGGGGACAGTAGAGAGACCGAGGGCTGCAGAGCCATTGTACTCTGCTCTTGATGATTTCTATTCCATTCTGCAATAACCAAACTCTCCTCGCTGTACAGCAGATGTTTCCATGGCTGTGCTGCCGTGGAACCTCTGGTCCAAAATTTATACTTCCTTCCTAGATTGTAAATGAACAATAAATCCACAAATAGAAGCATGGTATTCTTTTCTATTCACCACCCACCCAATAAGCATTGTAATGTTGTATAAAATTGTGGCTTTTTTATTCTTGTGTAAATATATATTTATTGCAACTGAGTCTGATGTATGGTCTGGAGATAGCTCGTAAGGCATGTTTGGGAGTGGATTTGAAAGGGATAAAATCACTTAAGTACTTCAATTCAAAATATGTATTTAATAAGTTGTATTTATAAGTGTAAAATCAAATACTTCAAAAAAAGAAGTGTGAAATCTAATAATAAAATAATTTGAAATGATTATATGGTTAAAGCGATGTTTGCAAAAATTACTTCCAAACATAAAACTTTGTGTTTTTCCATTAGACCTTGTTTACTGTAATAAATTTTTCTATTATTATTTTAAAATAATTTAATTCCTTTTTTTTTTTTTTTTTAATGTGTGAGGGTAGAATGCATAAATATGGGCGTGGATGCACTTAAGTATTACCCTATTCTTCAATTTTGTTATTTATTTTAAAAATATCTTTATTTTGATCTTTTACGATGTTGAAAGCAATTTAGAAAAAAAAAAATGGCAAAGTTCAAATATATATTTTTTAATTTGAGGAATATGAGCAATGAGAAGTTACAATTTGGAATCCACACTCAATCATTTTGGATATCGAAACAATTTTTAGGCAGTGAGTCTCATTCTTTCTTACAACTATAATAAGCTTTGATTTTCATGCTCGTTTAAATCAGGGGGACCATTCTTGAACTTCTTCAGCTTGGACTGGTAGTGAAATTTGAAGGATTGCAGCCAAACAAGAGATGAAAGCAGTTGTAAGCCAGAAGTGACTAGAGAGGAGGAGCATCGTGATTCTAGTTGTATTGTCCCTCATCCCAAGACGAAATGCGAAGATCATTTCTTTGTCAGACGAAATCGATTCAACTTTTAAATTAGTATTCAAGTTGTGCGTATAACTTATGCTTACTGATGTATTTTACAATATGATACAATATAATTACTACATGAGCCAACTCAAAACAGACTATAATGCATTTGAGCAAACATGGACAGTTGTGTTGTGTATATTTGCCACTTCTTTTACCATACATGTAATTTGGACAAGTCTTAAAATTATTGGTTTATAAGAGTATAAGAAAAAATTTTAGTTTATAACCTTAAACTTTAGGGGTTAAATTAATTTAAACCCTTCATTAGTTGGAAGACTAAAAGAAAATCTCAAATGAAACTTATAAATTGATATGACATAAATAACAAACTAAAATTTTTAATTGATACAACCAAATTTTAGAGGTATAAATTGATATTTGCCCAAAATATAATGACATAAATAACAAACTACCATTTAAACATATGAGCTAAAGATTTAACATGAGATTTGCCTTTGCCAACATACATTGCAGTGAACACAATGATTGATGAGAAAGGAAAACAAAAGCCACTTCGTGCAGGTATTAATTGCTTGGGGAAAACATGTTTTGCAATGAACAAAGCCCCCAATGAGCCTATACACATGGAAGCAACGTTGAGAGGGAAAATTACTACTCAATCTTTGACATCAGTAACCCCTTCAGCTGAAATTTGGAACCGTGCTTCAGCTTCAGCTAAACAGGGGGAACTTATCACCTTACAAATCCGCTCTTCCCCTCGTCCTTTCCGTAGAGCAAGCCTGTGGGGTGGAGATTCAAACCTTTAACCTTTCGATTGAAGGTAATTGTCTTAACTAGTTGAGTAAAGTTCAAGTTGGTAAGGAAAAGTTTATTATAGTGTGACAAACCTTGTGGTAGAGGCATGTGCCATAATGTTTCCACCAATTGGCTTAATTTGAGGACCTGCAAAGATTGCTGAACCATCTACCTGTGCAACCACTTGATTTGTAATGACCACAGCCACACCAAACTACAGCCGCAGTGCATCAAATGACATTACGTTGTGAATGGTGAAAACTGCAGAATGTATCATTCTTGTAATTCATGAGGATGAGTGTCTTTACCTCATCTGCCAACTTTTGGAGACTCCTTAAGAACTTTGCTAGATGCATTTGCCGAGCCGAAAGTTCTCCCCTTCCTGAGAAATCCGTTCTGTAGAGAGCAGTAGCACTATCGACTATCATGAGAGCAAACCTGAATAAAATGTTAATGGATCTCAATAATTTATTTCAATCAAAATGATCAATGGAACTACTATCAATCCAGATGTCTTAGAATTCATCAAATTAATGACAGTGAAATGACAACTGAAATGTTTAAGAAACACTATATTAGCATTAAGTTCTATTAAATACATATCTACCCAATACAAATTATGATAACCTACCTTGTTTCCACCATCATTGAAGCAGCTTCCAGCAAAAGCCTTGACTGATGATCAGTGTTATAAGCTCTAGCATAGGCCACATTCTCCAAGACATCAGCACCATTGAGTCCAAATCTGCAACGACCAATATCACACCATAAGCTATTTGACTATAGATTATACACACAGAGAGAACAAAGTGGCAACTAATCTCAATCATGTCTCCTCATCGTACCTATCTGCGATCTGTAAGAGCCTCTGTGGTCTAAATGTTCCCTCAGCATCAATATACATCGCCTTTCCTTCTCCACCACCTTGATCCAATGGGAGCTGATCGACAATTCAAAATGCCTCAAGAACGTCCATCGATTGAAATAAACTAACAGATTCCATTGCTAAAAAATAGTCCTATAGTACAAGTTTAAGCTGAACTCACTAAAGTGAACGACATTTACAGGAATAGGAAGAGTGACTCACTTGGCAGGTAACACAAAGTGTGTGACAAAGCTGTGTTTTCCCAGAACGGAACTCGCCATAGATTTCAGTTATGGATCCTGTCTCAATTCCCCCTGAAAGAAGGGTGTAAAATCTAAAGTAAGCGAACAAGAGATGACAATAACAATGGCAAAAGAGGCCTCAATTAAACTCAAAAGCTCTTCAAGAAAGCAACCTTCCAGAATCTTGTCAAGTTCCCTTGACCCAGATGTTAATTGAATGATCTCTAGCCTCTGAGCATGGAGTTGGCCAGCGCTTGTGAAACCCAATGGCACAATCTTGGAAGCTATTGAAGATAAATCGACTCAGACAGAGAGACAAACAAAACAAGCAAATGGAATATGGAAAATCATAAGCAGATGAAACAAACATAAAACAAATTGCATGCCTGCTTCAATAATTTTATCAACTTTAGCCTCGCTTATGCCTTTGATTTGAAGCAATTCTTTCCTAGGAGAGTAAGCAACAGACTCAACCGTGCACAAACCAGCATCTTTAAGCTTCTTTATATCCATTGCAGCAATTCCCGATGCCTTCAATACAACAAAATTACTTAAAACTCTAAAATCGTTCCTCGGAAATGATAAATCCCCGATCAAAACCCGACCCTCGTTTCCAATAAACCAATGTAAATAAATTCGAGGGCAAATAACTTAATCCTACAATTAGAAACGAAATCTTGAATTCAAAATTCATTTAGCATTTGGGAATTGATCGATGCAACAAGAAAAGAAAAAAAAAAAAACCCCTAATTCGTGTGATGCAGTGGGATACTGGGTACCTGAAGCTGCTCAACAGGAAAAGGGCCGTGCTGAATCTCCTCGGCGTCCTCGTGTTCTTCAGAGGGCTTCTGGTTTCTTTGGCGCTCCATGATCAGATACTAAACAACCGACCCACAAATGAAAGAATCGCTTGAAATCAATTCGGACCCACTACCCAGAACGAGAAGAATTCTGCAAATTGCAAACAGCAAGCAAAAATGGTGGAGGGAATTTGGGAATTTGAAGAAGATTTGAGGGGCGCCAAAAAAGAGTGGACAGTATAGAAGTGGCTTACCCGGGAAGTTTTCTGAGGAGAGTGATCAAATTTGGGCCGAGATTTGGACTACAATCCAATGAACTATTGCTATTTGGACCCCTTTTAGATGGCTTCTAATAGAAGCCCAAGAGCCCAAATGTTAGGGCCTTTCGTATCTTTGATTCGTAACGATTTTGTTTTTTGATTTGGATAATATACTAAGCGGCATAATTTTTTATTTTATTTTTGCTATGTTAAAAAAAAAAAAAAAAAACATCTTAGAGTTGCACCTAATCATTTCTTTTTTCCTATTATTAACCCAACTAGAGTTTATAAGAATGGTTTGAATCAAAGATCAAGAGGATGGTGAAGGAATAGGAGAGGGAAGAAAATGGTTCTTTACAATTATTTTTCTAATTTAAAATGTCGTATAATTACTTAAAATAATAAAAAAATATTTCAGAAAAAACTTGCGGAGCCCCGACTCGATTAGATCAGAATCCTCGGTTTAACCGAGGGTGGAGGTCAAATCGAGGACATTTTTTGGGGTACGTTCAAGGACAGGGAGGATATCACTGCCCTGACCCTGACCACGAATCCCCGACACCAATCCACTGGCTCAATTTTGCCCCCTCTCACTAGCTCGCTCTTGCTAACGCTAACTAAGTTTTATCATTTATACTCTCTCACAAGTCACACTTTGTCTCGCTCCCGCTCTATCTCGCCCAAAGGCAAACAATTTGAGCTTGTGAATTTTATTTATTTTTCGTGAAATAGTCCCTCAACTTATTGGTAGTGATTTGATCCTACATTTGAACTCACAGTCGCTCTCGCTCTTGCTCTCTCTTGTCGTCTTGCTCTCTCATAGTCTCGCTGCCCTCGCTATCTCACTCTCGCTTTATCTCGGGGAATAAGTCCCCATGGAGACCCGTTTCCCGAATGGGGATGGGGTAAATTCCCCCCATGTAGATGGGGACGGGAACCCCCACCCGCCCCGTTACCAATCCTTCATAAACACATCTATTCTTAAAAGCTTAGAGACTAAAAAGCTAATCTTCAAAATTCAATGACTAAAAATTAATTCTTCAAAATTCAATGACTAAAAATTAATTCTATTGTAACAAATCATTAATGAAACATGTGTATGAGTTACAAGAATCATACATATCATAACAATTTTAAAAGTAAGATATTAAAAATCCACAAATTAATTAATACAAAATAATCAAATTTTAAATATATATATATATATAATTCGGGTTGGGTTGGGTGAACCCCAAAATTTTTTTAGCTAACCAGCGACACAACCCAACCCTTATTCGAATTGTCGAGTTATTTGAACATTACTAATTCTTAGTATCAGTGGTTAAGAATCATGATGTGCTAGATTTTGTTGCCTGGCAAGGCAATTGTTCAATTACTCAGGATCATCACAAATTTAGTACCAAATTTCAATTACAACAATTAAATTATGATTGAAATCAAAGTAAAATATGGCAAAAACTATGTGGTTCATTTGGTGGATAAATATCAATTTAAGATCAACTTAAGGTTTGACTTTTTTTTTCTTTTTTTTTTTTTAAATCAATTTAAAGGCTTGACTAAATTATAGATATCAAATCGATACATAACATTTTAAGAATTAGACGAAAAGAAGCCCCAAATTTACAACCCTGACGTGGACAAATTATGTGTTGTTATTTCAACTATGACTAAGATTTTTTATCCTATTTTTATGGCAAACTCAAATGTTAAGGAATAACACTTTTAAAACGATAAATATGTAGTTAGAATCTATCATAAATTATAGGAATGTAATTGAGATCAATGAAGCAAGCTATGTGTGCCACTATTTTAGAAGTCAATGGCATGTCATATTTTAAAACCAATTCATTATGTTTATGTTTTACAATTTTGTTGATAAAAATTATAATTAAATAATTAAACGTAAAATAAAAAACTCATGTAATCATTTATTATTATTTAATATGTAGTTTAATTAATTAATTAATCAACTCAAATAAAAGTAGATACATATTTTTACATTAATCATTAATTAAAAATATTCATAAATTAAATACTTCAATTTAATTATTACAAATAGTAAAAGTATAAATTAATTAGACGACAAAAATTTTAAGGAAATTATTATAAACAGAAAAAATATTAAACTATTTACAAATATATAAAAATTTCGTTGTCTATCAGCGATAGACCGCGATAGAAGTCTATCATGGTCTAATGTTCAAATGATAGTGGTCTATCACAATTTATCAGACAGTAAAATTTTTTCTATATTTATCAATAGTTTGATTCATTTTGCTATATATTTGAAAACAATTCAAAATTGTATATGAAATAGTTAAGATGATATAAAATATTGATCGTAAAAGTTTTAGGTTAAAAATTAATAATTACAAATCATATATTTTGTATTTAATAATCATATAAAAATAATTAAAAAACTAATGATTAATTAGTATTAATTTATTGCTTTTCAAAGTAAAAAATCAATCTTATTTTATTACTTTATTAAGTGGTGTTTTTACCATTTTCTCCATAAATAAAAATTCTATCTATAGAGAAGGTATTAGATAATCTATAATCTACAATTGATGTGTTTTTAAGTTATCTAGATAATAATATCCCGAGTCTTAAAATGTGAAATTATGTTAAACAAACAAAAGTATTAAATGTTTGTCTTAAGTCCCATATCAAAATCTATGGGAATGAACATTCATGACAAGCCAAACTCACATTTCTTACATATATATAGTTTCAATACATGGCTGGAAATAATTCATTTCCAAGTATCTTCAAAAAAATTATTTATATTCTCAAACATCTATAGAACTTTAAGTCAAACGATTCCTAAAAAAAAAAAGTGATATTTTTTTAAAATTATCTTAGATTCTTTTCTTCTTTTTCTCGAATTAAAGTTAGCATTGATTCTTATTCATACTAAGTAAATGAAGTGAAGATAAAATGTATAATTTCATCTCAAAAATACCAACTAACTTTTAGAAAAATGGTATTACATATCCAATGATCCTTTCATTGTGGTTATCACAAAAGAACCACAATTTAATGAACAAAATTAAGGCACCACCACAAATTTGGCATATGTTCTTAACATCAATAATATCGGTGTTAGCTATTTAAAAAAACGTGAACTGTAAGTCTTTTTTTTATGCTTTTAGTAGTCAACAAAGGTAATGTTGACGGTTTTTAGTCGTATATCAACTTATTTCAACCATCAACTTAGGGTAATGTTGATAATTTTTAGTGGTCAACTTTTTTCCAAAATCATCAACTTTACCCTATTTGTTGACATTTTTTTTGGCCATCCACGCAGAGTAATGTTGATGTTTTTTTAGCCGTCAACTATATACTCTCTGTTGACATGTTATGACTGTTAAGAATTATATCTTTGTTGTCACGAATTAACTGTCAATGTATTCTTTTATTGACATTTTTTAGTTGTCAATTATAAATATTGTCATTGACATTTTTTATCAGTCAATTAAACATATTTGAAAAAAAATAAAATAAAAACCGCAGGTCATTTAGACCCATCATAGGCAATATGCAATTACACAAAACTAGCTTAAAACTTGACATTTTCATTCCCACAACCTATATTTGTACCATTAATCTACGTTATTAAATAATATATTATTTTATTTCATAGGTCCCCACAGTTTTTAAATATAGCAATGAATTGAGATAGATTTTCTATAGGTATAATACCTTTTTTCAAGAATAAGTAAATGAGCTGGACAAACCTCGTGATACAATTAGTTACAAAATACGCGATCGATTATATTTATATTGATATAATTACGTGGCCAAATGGGTCACGTAAGCAAGTAACTGACCTGTCAGCAAAATCCAAAAACGGAAAGCAAAAAACAATTAAATAAATTTGACTATTTTAATAATAAGTTGTCAGCAGGCGGGTCCACCCATCTACTTCCACGTGTCTAAGCAGCTATTTTGCTCCCTTTATCCTCATCCAAATTTTTGTCCTATTATTTTTATTATTATTATCATTTTTTATAGTTTTTAAATATAAAAAAATAAATCAAAATATTTATAAATAAAGCAAAATTCGTCGATTCTCAATAGACTGCGATAAATTAATATTTGGTTATGATAATTTTCTATTATTTGTAAATATTTTTAACAATTTTATTATTTAAAATAATTTTTTTTGAAACAATCATATTAAATTAACTTGATGTATACCTTACTTTAGAAAACTTTTAATGTCACGAGATTTGTTATTATAAGGTCAAAATACTATTTTTATATTTTGGGCATGTTCAATTTTGATTCGTATATTTTTAAATATATAATTTTAATTTGTATATTTTTAATAAAATTTAAATTTAGTCTCCATTACTAGTATATTGTCTCTGTTTAAGAAATCATTCAAACCTACTCTAAATCTCCGGTATAAAGAAGATGTTTTATATAGTTTGAAAAGTACTAATGGGTGATGTTAAAAGTCGTGCATGGCTTTCTAAAAAAGACGAACAAGAACTAGCGACAAACAAACATAAATACAATTATCTTCTAATCATTTCTAGTTTAGGACCTCTATTGCCTAATTCAACCACAAACCATCAAAGGTAGTTGTGAAAATAAGTAGAAACAAACAGTGGTGCGCCCAAGGTAGATACTTTGTAAGAGTAGTGATCCCACTGATTTTGATGTTGGAGTGCTTAAAGACATAACCTTTGTTGTCATAAGTTATTTTAAAGAAATAACTACGGTACAGGTAATTTTATAAGGGTAAGAATTAATATTTTTCATAAAATTTTTATTATTAATTAGCATTTAACTATACATTTTGAAGATGTATTCACATAAATGTTATTATTATTATTTAATCAATTTGAATAAAAATCAATTTTAAGACACTAAATTATTGAAAGTAAATGAACTAAAATTAAACATTTTGAAGTATAAAGACTAAAATTAAATAAAGTTTAAAATAAAAAAAATAAAATGGTACTTTAACCATATATATTTTCGGTTAAAATACCATTTAGGTCTCTATACTTTGAAATTTGTTCGATTTTAATTCATATACTTTTAATAAATCTTAAATTTAGTCTCTAATGTAAGTCTATTGTTAACTCTTTAAGAACTTTTTGTTATCTATAGCATTTTTGTTATAAATTTTGAAAACATATTCCCATATTTTATTTTTCTGGCATGGAAATTATTATTATTATTTAATCAACTTCAATAAAAATTAACGAAATTTAAGATTTACCAAAGGTATGAAGACTAAAATTATACATTTATTGACTACAATTAAACAAATTTAAAAATATGGAACAAAAATGATATTTCAACCAATTTTATTTTAATATTAGTGAACCTTCTTTAATGCTTTGTTAAAATAAACAATAAATAGAGGTATAAAAAATAGTTTCAATATAGAATAATTTTAATCTCTATCAGCGATAAACACAATATATTTCTATCATTTGAGCGATAAATTATAATAGACTTAGAAGTTTATCGCAGCCTATAACAAATAGACAATGAATTTTTTTTATATTTATTGATTCGGTATTATTTCTATTTATAAAGTTTTTTCTCAATTTAGCTCCAAAAATCACTTTAAAAAATAAAAATATCTGAAAAGAGGACTTCCAGATAATTACGACACGTGGACAATTAGAATCGCACATGTGCATTGCCACCTAATTATTAATCTTAAACTAATCCTCTCTTCTTCGTTTAGAGACAAAAAAGAAAACGAACGAAGTCGCTGAACTCTTCTTCCATGGCGGACGCAACCATTTTTTTCAAGCGATGAAACATCCGTGCACTGCAAGTAATCTTCTCGCAACGCATTTATCTCGTCACGAAGGCGATCTCGTTCCTCTTAGTAAGGCAATGACGGTTTCTGAAATCTCTTCACTCGACATTATTGTATGTTGATTTCATTTCATGTGGTTCTCTCTATGCGATTCTGATTATGTCCTGTATAACACTGTAGAGAATCGAACGCGAAAATCTGCTCCGGATTTGTTGATTTCGGTGGATATCTTGTTTCTTCGAGTTTTACGCGGTGGATACGATTGATTTTGCTTATTTGGTAATGTGCGTTTTGTATGTGTGTGTTTCTCGTTCTTCTTTTTTGTACGTGCATTTGGTTTGTTATGCGAGCTGGTTTTGCATAAACTAGTAGGAAACAAAGCGTTTCTTAATTTTTCAGGAGGTCTGTTTTTCGTTTGCTTAATTGTGGTAAAAAGTGGTCCGATTGCTATACATGTGTATGAGTTTGAAGGAGGGAGTGCATGTGGAAGATAGCGTGTTGAATGTTGTGCGTACTTTTGAATCTGAATGAAAATTACTTTTTGTAACGTTCTGCATTATTGGCGAAGTAAATTTAAACGTGCAATAGCATCAATTCAAAGAGAATATCGATAAAGAAGAGGAAAAAGAACTTTAGGTTTCTGATCAACTGCTATTTTTGAGTTTTATTTAGTAGCAATCCGTTAGTATCGGTTGAATGTGTACGAAAGCGATGGTTGTTGTTTGATTATGCCTACTGCAGTTGCCACTATGCTCGGAAACGGAGTCGTTGGGATTCTATCTGAGTCTTCTAACAAGTGGGAAAGAAGGGTGCCTTTGGCCCCAGAACACTGTGCTCGACTTCTGCACGGAGGAAGGCAGAAAACTGGAATATCTCGTATAATTATTCAGCCATCAACCAAACGCATTTATCATGACGCACAATACGAGGATGTAGGCTGTGAAATTTCTGAGGATTTATCAGAATGCGGACTCATTCTGGGTATCAAACAACCCAAGGTGTGATAAGTTCTTTTTTTGTACCTTTGCCTATTTTGTTTATTTATACTATGAAAAACAGACAACTGATTCAAGTTTTTTGCAGCTGGAGATGATTCTTCCTGATAGAGCATATGGCTTCTTCTCCCACACTCACAAAGCGCAAAAGGAAAACATGCCTTTACTAGATAAGGTACCACACCAATTATATCTTTACTCGACAACTATTAGTTCCTCTCGGCAAATAGTCTTCTTCTAATATTCTATTTGCCATTCAGATATTATCAGAAAAGGCATCATTATATGATTACGAGCTTATAGTTGGAGATCACGGAAAAAGGTTACTTGCATTTGGAAAATATGCTGGCAGAGCTGGATTTATAGACATTTTGCATGGATTAGGACAGAGTATGCTTCATTCCTGGAATATTCTTTTTAACATTTTATTTATGATATTTTCCTGTCTTGTCAATTCAATATAAATTTATTTAGGGGTGAAGATAGGAGGGGGTTAGTGGTTTTGAGTAGGCTGGGATAATAAATTGAACTTAATTTGTCTATCTTGGCTTTGTTATCAGTGAGTTTTGTCTTCTACAAACCAAAAGAATCTATCTATACTTCAAATTCCCTTCATTAATTTGGTTCTGCATGAGAGTGGTTATCAACTAAAACTCGACTTGTTTCTGCATTTTCTGCCTCTCTATTGCCCACTTCAAATCTTTAAATCCATCAAAAATTCAAAACATTCAGAATTCTCGAGTTTGATTTTTTCCCTTCTATATGCAAAACATGGAGACAGTTGGATGCTCTGGTATAATAAATAATGATAATATCCCCAAAAATGGTTATCTGTGCAGGATATTTGAGCCTCGGAATTTCCACTCCTTTCCTCTCGCTGGGTATGTCATACATGTATCCATCCCTGGCTGCTGCTAAGGCTGCAGTAATATCTGTGGGTGAGGAGATTGCAACACAGGGCTTGCCACCAGAGATCTGTCCTTTGGTCATTGTGTTTACTGGTTCAGGAAATGGTATTTCATATTTTAATTGATTGGCCTTTTTATTATTCGTAGCATTTTAGAGCTACAAATCTACAAGCTCCTCATGATTCTTCTCCCTATATTCACAGTCCAGACTTTTATGCACGATTAATCATATTTGTTCAATATTTTTGCTATAGAAATTGAAAATTATATTAAATCATAAAATGTTTTGAGAAAAAGAAAAAATTAGAAAAATCAAGCATCTAGAGTACTAAGATGTAAGAATGGTTCCAAAATTTAAATGTTTATAGTTTTGGATCAACAAAAAGTGATAAATAAAAGTCGTTTCTGGATAATTTGCTAATATGCCTTTTTATCATAAAATATACAAACCTTCATTTTCACCCAAATCCAGACGAAGGGCTGACACTGCACACATCCAGAATGTCCCCTCTCCTGCAAACGTTGAGAATTGAACTACTTCAAGAACAGCCATGAAAATCAAACTTCGTTATGTTAAAATTCCATCCATTTTATAAAAAGCCTTTTCCACTTTGAATGATACAGACAAAATGAAGTAGATTTACGAGAATATCTCCCTAGCCAATTAACCTGATATATTCGTACTTCAAAGAACTGGATTACCAATACCCAGCCACCTTAACTATTTTGAATTTAAACCAGTTTTCCAATCAAAGAAGCTAATGTTGGTGTATGTTAGAATCCACATTAATTTTTAGTATGGAACTTTTGTAAGAAAAACATTTTTTTCTTTTTTCTTTTTTTGAGTTTGAAGAATCAAATTATTTATTCTTGGGATTGTAATTGATGCCTCATCCACTAAGCTATACTCAAATTAGCTGTGTAAGAATAACCTTGAGACCTTACATACGAAAGAAATTAAAAAGAGCAGCAGATTGAATGAAGCCAGATTCCAAAAAATGTATTGTTACAATTTTTTTGGGGAAGTTGTAAACTTGTGCATTAATGAACTTATCTTGATATGGTCAACTAGTTTTGGCATATACTATTGACCAAAGAGATCAGAGAATCTCTCCAATCCCACATGTCGTTGAACTTTAAAAAAAAAATCACTATATGCAAATACATTCGTTTTTTTATCTATTGAATTACTGACCAATGAACTTTCAAGTTTCTCATGCAATTCTCATAAAGAAAGTGACCGTTACATTGGCTTGCGCAAATCCTCTATTTGTTTCTTGAATTATTCAATTAGGTCGATTAACTTTCAAGTTTCTCATGTATCGATTATGTTATAAAGAAAGTGACCGTAACTAATTGGTTTGCATACATCCTCCACAAATTTGACCTCCCACTGATTTCTTGTGCAGTTTCTCATGGAGCACAAGAAATTTTCAAGCTTCTTCCTCACACTTTTGTGGACCCGAGTAAACTTCCAGTAATATGTGGGAAGGTGGGTTCCAGGTACCCCTTCATGTATTCTATTCACAAATGATTAACATAGTTGCCCGTTTCAATAATGAATGTTGTCAAGCATACTGAAAATTCAAAGTTGGTGATAGGTAAGCAAGCATCATTAAGTGAAGGTGTTGGCAGTATTGTGGGTTCTCCTCTCTAGTGTACCTATAAAGACATTGGTTACCCAACATGTTGACTTTTCTTAATGGAATTGGGAAATGCTGGGACTTGATGATATATTAGAACTTCTCCTAAAACAATCAAAATTCCCAATTCCTTCCTTTCTTTACTTTTGTCTTCACTCTTCCCCATGCTTGTTGCTTCATTGTCTAATTTCAATATAATTTGGCTTGTACAACATTTTACCATCATGGGAAATGGATACAATGAATAAATTCTCAAATAAAATTGAGAACAATTTTAAAAAGACTTGTGATCTATTTGTTTGACACATATTTGTAATTCTTAGAACCATAAGCTTCTTAAAATTGAAGTTACAAAAATCATCGAAGAAAATGTGAAATTTGAATTTCTTAGGACGATGCTACCTTATTTTTAGTGTCTAAAAGAATCAAGCATCAGATAATTAAGAACGAACAGATTAGTTGATCTCTAATTACTTATTATATTTGTTTTGATAATTGGAATAAATGGCCTAGCCTTACTTTTCATTATACTGTCATTGCAATTTTTACATATTGGTTTTGAAAAGAAAAATAGGACGTTTAGAATTTTTCCATGTACATACTAAGTCTATTATCTCCTCTATGAACTCAGAGAGAATTTTTCAGTCTTTGTGGCTATCCTGTCATGACATTAGATGCACTCTATTATTTTAAATATCATATATCTTCTACTACAGAGATGCTCATTCTCTGATATTGACTTTAATACACCAATTGGTAAAATTATCATGTGGAATATGTAATGTTTTTATCGAAAATTTTTAATCGTTCGAATTTAATTCTGCAGTCTTTCTGTTATTCTTGGCACTTAATTGTGATGTCGGATGTCTTTCAACTTGGAACCTTGATTTTCTTTAAAAAATATTTATCATCATTATCTTCATCATTTTATTGGACGTTGATTATTTCACCTTTGGCAGTGATTACACTGAGGGATAATTTGAATCAAGCAAGACTGAAACTGACTACTGGTTAATTGCATTATATTCCATGCAAGAGCATTTTTTGATGTCACACAATGTTCAAGCAATGCTTATTTGTATGCACTAGGACTTTAGCACATTCTTCTTCTATCTGGAGGACGATTTATTTTTCTGAGCAACTTTTAGAAACTTAATGCTCAACAGTTTTCCTCCCACTGTTCTTAGAATGTGGAACTTCGCCAACATGGAGCAACAAAAAAGAGGGTCTTCCAAGTATTTGGTTGTGTTGTGAGTTGCCAACACATGGTTGAGCACAAAGACACCACAAAAAATTATGATCGAGTAAGTTTTTATTCACCTTTTCTTTGCTTGAGTCAATTTGTGATTGGGATTCTTTGGGATTCTGAATTCTGAAATTTTCCTTTTGAAATGTAAAATAAACAAAATGTCAGTTGCTTTGCATGGTAATATCAATTGATTAGGGAGTGGGTGGATTGATCATAGAAGGGTCGTGCAGTTTCTGGATAAATTTGCAACACGAAAATCATATACATAGACACCACAAGGATACACCGACATATTCTTTGAACATAGAACATAATTGTGGTATAATAAGGAAAATATAAAACCAGTTTATGAAAATTATTCATGATAAGACTCCCCAATGATACATTTGTTACATGCATTGTAGTTTATAGACTATGATGCTGTCATTTTACCAAACCATTATGGATTGGCTTTGTGCTAGATATGGGGCATGACCTTAATAAAGGGCTAAGATGTCATGAGTTCAATCCATAGTGGTCACATACTTAGGATTTAAGCTGGCTCGTGAGATCAGTCGAGGTGTGCATAAATGTTATAGGGTTAAGCAGGTTGTTCCGTGAGATTAGTTGAGGTGTGTGTAAGCTGGTCCGGACACTCATAGGTATTAAAAATATGCTGTCATTTTATCAGAATACCTCTGGTCGAATCAGAAAGATGAAAATTGAGAAGTCTTATGTCATGAATCTACTTTCAGTCATGGAAAATTATTTCTCATTGGTATTATGTAGTCCCATGATTTATTGCCTTTTAAAGCCTTTTGTAATGTCCTTTGGCCAGATGACTACATTGCTTTAAGTTCTTACTTCCTGTATCTAATTTCATTTGTGAATGTTCGGATCTGCTATGAAGTCCTTCCTTTTCTTTGTCTGCAATTAAGTGTTTCAATGTCTTTGCATGCCTTCTGCTTTATATGCGGTTTTTTGGGAGAACAGGAACCTAAATTCCTTTTCTTATCTTGTTTTTCAGGTTGATTACTATGCTCATCCAGACCAATATAGACCTATATTCCATGAAAAGATAGCTCCATATGCTTCTGTTATTGGTATACTTTCTTTTCCTTAGTTCCTTGTTAACTTCAACAAAGACACATTTACGCACATTTTTTGTTTTCACTGGCATAGTGGAAGTCAGATTTCTTTACCTTTTCTCATTTTTTACTTTCTTTTCCAACTTTCTGTATCTTATGTGAATATATACCCCATTTACTGTTAATCTTTGTTAAAGAGATGATTGCTTATTTCGTTGCATGCTTAATTGAAATTGAAAGGGCTGCATTTTGCATTTGCATTTGTTCCATTTCTTTTGTCCTATAATATTTCTAGTATTCATGTGGCGTTTGTTTGAATATGTGTACGTGCCCAGGCATGTATGCATGTGATTTTTTTTTTTCCCATATCAATTGTAGATCATACATTCATTCTGCAACCCTAGATATGAAACTTGATGATGTTTTGGAGAATACAGCTACCAGAGTCATATAAAAAAAAAAAAGAAAAAAAAAAAGAAAAAAAAAAAGAAAAAAAAAAAGAAAAAAAAAAAGAAAAAAAAAAAGAAAAAAAAAAAGAAAAAAAAAAAGAAAAAAAAAAAGAAAAAAAAAAAGAAAAAAAAAAAGAAAAAAAAAAAGAAAAAAAAAAAGAAAAAAAAAAAGAAAAAAAAAAAGAAAAAAAAAAAGAAAAAAAAAAAGAAAAAAAAAAAGAAAAAAAAAAAGAAAAAAAAAAAGAAAAAAAAAAAGAAAAAAAAAAAGAAAAAAAAAAAGAAAAAAAAAAAGAAAAAAAAAAAGAAAAAAAAAAAGAAAAAAAAAAAGAAAAAAAAAAAGAAAAAAAAAAAGAAAAAAAAAAAGAAAAAAAAAAAGAAAAAAAAAAAGAAAAAAAAAAAGAAAAAAAAAAAGAAAAAAAAAAAGAAAAGAAAAAGGAATACAGGTATCAGTGTATACATTCCATGCACTTCCAATATCTATGTCTATACGAAGATAATTAAAAATATCATACTTTTTAGGGGAAATTTCAATTTACCCCAAAGGGTTTGTCCCCCATTAGTTATTTAGGATGGCACACCCAGAGTGCTTTCCGTTTCAAAGAGAGTATTGGTTTTGAAAAAACATTAAATAGAAATCGAGTTACAATGACCCGTGCATTGTAATAGTTGTTCACGGCCTGGCTCTTAGCAATTTCATTTTTTATTGATAGGAGTGCAATCTTTATGAGTGATGCTTGACATCCAACTCCTTTTAGTACATATCTACGAAAAGCATTGTCATATGTTTAATCAAAGTTGAACGCATGTGCTACATCTTGGGCAGAGGTGCAATGGGATTTAATTTTAATCCATTTCACTGGATACTTGTACTAGAATGAGGGAGGATTATTTTGGTTGGATACAACAGCATGCTTATCTTGCTACATTTTGTCAATTCCTTGCCGTTTTGTAGTAAATTGCATGTATTGGGAGGGAAGATTTCCACGGTTGCTGACCACCATGCAGTTTCAAGATCTAATGAGAACTGGATGCCCTCTTGTTGGAATTTCAGATATAACTTGTGATGTAGGGGGTTCAATAGAATTCATTAATCAGACTACGTCGATTGACTCTCCTTTCTTCCGGTAAATAAGATGAATATTCATGGATGTAGAGTCTGTAGACAATCACTCCCTCTCTATCCCCTCTTATTGCAGTCATTAATTTTCATTTAATAAATTCCATATTGCTTAATTGAGGGTCCTAGAAATTTGGTTGGTTGTGTTGTGGGTACTTCATCATTATTGATTAGAATTGTTTAAGTTCTTGAACAAGTGAAAAAATGTGCACTTTTCAGATATGATCCTATTAGTAATTCGTACCACCATGATTTGGAAGGCAGTGGTGTGATATGTTCAGCTGTTGACATTCTTCCAACAGAGTTTGCCAAAGAGGTGAATGGAATAGTTCTCTTTTGCTGGTATTTATTCCATTGAGTTATTTTTATTATTTATTTATTTATTACTCTTATTTTTTGTGGTGGGGTGGGAAGGTGGGGGGAAGTGAAACATGACTACTTAATTTAATTGATAATCCACTTTTAGAGTCCGTACCAAATATCATAATGTGCTGTCTAAGAAACTTACACCACCTTTCCACACCCCCCATCCCCCAAGAGTATCCCATTTTACAACACTTACTATATTTTTACATACAGAGTATATGACTGCGAAGGGGGACAAAATAATATTTTATTTTTTTATATGTATTTTTAATCTCTTTGTTTTAACATATCCTTTTATTTTTGAAAGGCCTCCCAGCATTTTGGAGACATCCTATCAGCATTTGTTGGCAGTCTGGCCTCTGTAGTCGATATTTTAGAGTTACCCATGCATTTAAGGAGAGCCTGCATAGCCCATAGAGGGGCACTGACCTCTTTGTATGAATATATTCCACGTATGCGGAAATCTGAATCTGAGTAAGCTTCTATGTTCACCACCTTGCCATTTCATTTTGATTTTAGTGTGTGCTCATCTTCAGTTCATTCTATAGTTGTGTGGTTCTCAGATGAATGCAAGTGGAGTTTCTGGAAGTTGATGTCAAAACTCAGAATTTAATAAACTTGACCACAAATATATCTGGAAAAATTGTCCAAGAGCCTGAGAAGACATTTGACATATAACATTGTATCGTTGATCACTTGTTTTTTGTTTTATAATCAATATTTCTATGTAAACACTTACTTTGCTATTAAAAATTGAACTACTTTTCCAAGGTCACGTTTGAATGTCTAATGCTATGCTTTATCTTTTCCTTCAATAACTGAAACTATTATTCTTAACTTTCAGAGAATTATCTGTGGATATTGCTAATGGCCATTCCAACAAAAAGTTCAATATACAGGTAGGCTGCTGAAAGTGTATATTAGATATTGTTTCTCAGGTTTGCCCATAATCCTCAAAATTTATGGTTGAAGTAAATCCTAACTTTATTTGTTCTGCCAGGTGTCTCTGAGTGGCCATTTGTTTGATCAGTTTCTAATAAATGAGGCCTTAGATATTATTGAGGCAGCTGGTGGCTCATTTCACTTGGTTAACTGTCGAGTGGGCCAGAATGCAAATGCTATGTCACACTCAGACCTTGAAGTAAGCATGGTCTCAATCCAGTTTATACACTAGTGATGGTTTATGTGTCATAAAAACTGATCTGATATAAATTTTTCCTTCAAAATCTCCATTTGAGGTCATGCAGTACTGATGTCTATCTCATTTCTTATAATTCTTAGATTGAATTGCCCTGGATGTTTTCTCCTTATATAGATAAAAATAGTCTTATACTTTGCTGGAATCAAATTCTTGTAAAGTATGTATCGATTATAGATCCAGCACATGCTAACTTTCTGATGATTCTTGTTAGATGTTACTAGTTGCTGCTTACATTTTATTTAATTTCAATTGTATTGGTCTCTCCGTTAGTAGTTCAAAATATTTTTCTCAGGTGCCGAGGGAAAAACATTGTTTTGAAAGCATACAATTGCAATTTATCTACCAATTTACTTTCTTACTTCTTAAAACCCTTGTTTACCATTCAAATTTAATAGTTTGTGTGATTCTTCCAGTCTGATAAACAATTTTTTCCCTTTGGTATTGTAATCAGTCAGACAGTTTCCTCCATACCTATGCTATGCAGACATAATTTGATACATGTTTTCCTCCATTGATCATCCTACGTTTGGCAGATTGGTGCTGATGATGTAGTGATTTTGGATAAGATCATTTACTCTCTAAGTCTGATGGCTAATCCAGAAGAAAATCTTGATCTCGTAAATAATGAGACAAATAAGATTTTTCTAAAGTTTGGTAAGATTCAAGAGAGTAGCTTTAAAAGTGAAGATGTAAAAAGGAAGACTGCTGTTCTACTTCTTGGAGCAGGTCGGGTTTGTTATCCAGCTGCTGACCTCCTAGCATCAAGTGGAGGGAATTCATATTGTCAGTTCTGGAAAACTTTTCTTGAGCACTATGCTGAAGACTGGAATGATATTGAAGTTATTGTTGCTTCTCTCTACCTAAAGGATGCAGAAGAGGTAAAACTTCTATAATTGCATATAAGAAACGTTCCTGGTTTGACTCTGCATGGTAAGAGTAAGAGGATAGGACAAATGCACTTTGTGAAAAGTGTGTACATCAATATCGTATAGTTTAGCTTACGGGCATTTTTTCTGTCTTTGAATGCCATTCTAGATAACTGAAGACATCACTAATGCAACAGCTGTGCAGCTCAATATTACGGATTCTGACAAACTTTTTATGTATATCTCACAGGTACATACTTTCACATTTTCTCTTAGAATCTGGTTTCCCGAGAGACTAAAAAATATTTACAACAAATAAAAAATAAAATTACATGCATGTTGCTTTATGCTTTTGTTTGGCATTGAGTTGCAGCAATGAGTCATTCATCAGTTTGTGCTGTCTCACTCATTTTCAGGTTGAAGTTGTTATAAGTCTGCTGCCACCTAGTTGCCATCTTACTGTAGCAAATGCATGCATTGAGGTACTATCTAGTGTTAAATAATATAATTTTTTATATAAGGTACTTCATCCTTATCATCCAGGGACCTTTTTTTGCTATCTAGTGTTAAATGATATAATTTTCAACTAATATCTTGAAATTTATTATTTGTTTCATTATTTTGGTTTCTACATAATTGAAGAAACTCACGTGGTAGAAGATGTTTCATCTATTTTTGTGGACAATAAGTTTAATTTATGTACCTTTGAAGTTTGCACCAAATGAAATAAGAAAAAGCATAATTAGTTAAAGATTTTTGTACCAGACATCAATAAGGAAAGAATATCCTTTCCAAGGATCATGGCAGTAGGAAGTTGAACCTGGAGAACGGAGAGTTTATGTTATAAGAAACTACTAGAAAGTGTAACGCATGTAACAACAATTTACCAAAGAGTGGTTGGTGAAAAAGAGCAAGTGGTTACTAAAAGAGAGGTAGTTTTGAAGGCTTCGGCGAAGTTTTTTTATTATTATTTTTTTTAATTATTCATTAGATCTCATTTTATTTCATTGGAGGCCTTGTTGTTTGTCACCTTTTATGATTTTTTTTTTCAATAATAATAATAATAATAATAATTATATTATTATTATTATTATTATTATTATTATTATTATCAATGTCATTGTATTCTTTCATTTTTTTTCTTTGTGAAGGTTTAGTTTTGAATTAAAAGGAGAAAAAAAAGAGAGGAATTTCTAAAGGATGTGAGGGTGGGATGGTACGTGACCTTCTGGTCATCCCTTCCCATTCCAAGCCTTGGGTGAGTGTTGTTGAGAGTACGAGTGGGTTCAAGCCATAATCACGTGGGATTCGGGTGTGTTGGATTAAGTGCCATGGATTGAATGCTTTAGTTATAAGTGGGGAACTTGAGTGTGGAATTGTCTGGGATTTAATGCATGTTTGGGAGTAATTTTGAAATTGTTAAAATCACTTTCGAAATACATCTTTAATTACTCAAAATCAATTCAATGTTTAATTTTGTATTCCTATTAAAATTAATTTTGAATGATTAAAAACATTTTTCGAGTAATTTAAAAAATGACAAAAGTGATTTTAACTATTCTAAAATTACTCCTAAACATGCTTTTACTAATTTCTCTATTTTATTCAATGGGAAGCCTGAGGGAAGCATTTTCATGAATAGTGTCAGTCAGGTAAATCCCTCTCCTCAACCTGTTTTATTTTGTAATGATTGGTGTCTTTACTAGACTTATTTTTACAGAGATGGATAGAGGTTTTTGGGATTTAGGGTGAGGAAGGAGAGAGTTCACACTAATCATGGTTTTCTCGTCCTTAAGAATCTAAGGATCTGAAAATTAGGTAAATTGTCAAGAGAGTTTTATTTGTGAGGATAGTGGCTAGTTTTATTGTTTTTTTTTTCTTTAATTCGATCTTGTCTTATAAGGAAGAATTGTGCTTTTGTTTCCACTCCTGGACATCAATATATTGGAGAAACTTAATATTTAAAAATGAAGAAACTAAGCATTATAGATTTTTTCTTCCTCATTCTAATTTAGACATGATATCTTTTATTTGCAGCTTAG
The DNA here is from genome assembly GCA_031780015.1 of Citrullus colocynthis. Lineage (NCBI taxonomy): Eukaryota > Viridiplantae > Streptophyta > Magnoliopsida > Cucurbitales > Cucurbitaceae > Citrullus > Citrullus colocynthis. Next base: position 2,684,701 of record QLSR01000224.1, on the reverse strand, counting down.
AAAGCATCTAGTCACTGCTAGCTACATTAATGACTCCATGTCATTGCTAGATGAAAAGGCAAGGAGTGCTGGTATAACAATTCTTGGGGAGATGGGTCTGGATCCTGGAATAGGTAGTCTAAACCTTTTCTTCTGGTTTATCTTAATGGCTAATGCTATTGAAAGATGGGCTCGCTATGGAATCATTTGAATTCTTTTAATCCCAGCTAAGTTTTACTGACTAATCTAGATTTTAAATTACGTATGTCTTTTGTTTTGGAACGGTTAGACCTTGTAGATAAATAATTCTGATATAATTTTGTCTGTTCTTTTTTATTGACTGACAATTTTCTTCAATGTCCTTCACATTTTGTTATTAGAAATCTCTCGCGCGTGTGGATCCTTATATATAGATAACATCCTCACTCTCTACAACCCCGCTTACTTTTGCATCAGCCCTTTATGTTCTACCTTCCAAAGAATAACATCTCTTACACTTTAATGTGGAGGCCCTCCAATAATGATATTTGTCCTTTAAAGAGCCACAAGTGGAAAATGGATTTCCATGAAAACGAACCTTTACTCACATATCCTATCATGTTACATGTATACATGAAAACGATTTAACCTTTACTCACATATTCTATCATGTTACATGTATCCCCTTTTTCATTAACCTTTTCTTGTTGCTTATAAACTTCTTTGATATGTAAACTTCTCTACATGATCCACATAATGACGTAATCAACATGCTTCTGTTAATTAATTTCAATTTTACAAGTAGAACTTCATAATGCAGATTCGAAAAGAAAAAAAATTGAAATATCTAGTCTATATGAATGATTATGTAGCTGGGTACTAGTTTAAAAAATAACTTTTCTTTTTTAGTTTTTGAAAAAAGAAAGCCCACGTCAGTGTTCTCTTTTCAAAAGGTGATGTGTGGGAAGGGATATGTCTCTAATAACATTGCATCTGAGTTTGTGTAAAATTAAGTAGGCACACTACAAAGATAGAAAAAGAGTTCTATTTTCTAATTCATTATATCAGTAGTTCACAAATTTAGAATTCAATGGGGGAGAGCTGCAAAATGAGTAGCATATTTATTAGTTTCTTAAAGCCTTTTGACTTTGTGAGCAAATGAGATACTATTTTTATACTTTTTTTCTTTTTTTACTTTTTCATCACAATTTGTGATTTGATGGACCGTGCTTCAGATCATATGTTAGCAATGAGGATGATCAATGAGTCACATCTCCAAAAGAGGATAGTGAAGTCCTTTAAATCATATTGTGGGGGAATTCCGTCTCCAGAATCGGCAAACAATCCATTAGCTTATAAATTCAGGTACTTGTTAGAATGATCTGTCCTAATGATTTATGAGCTTTGACGACTCTTGATTATTTAAAAAAGGTGAATCATAAACAAAATAAATGATATCACCACTCACCAATGTAACGGTAATGGTACAGAAGTTTATATATTGTCCCTCTATGCCTACCAAAATTTTGGTGTAGTTGTACCTACATTTTTCCAGAATAAATTTTAAACAACGTTGATCATATTTTTAGGAAACTAACAGAAGCTAAATCTAGTATTTACTACTTTTCAGATATCTAACAAATAAATTTGTATTGGGATTAGGAAACCGAAATAATACGTTAATGATTTTTATGTTCAAAAGTAAATTTTTTAAAATAGCAATTGATTGAAAATAACATTTAATTATCTAATACAAACCAGGCAAAATCTTACAATACATGTAAGAATGCAAATTAAAAGTGTCATGAAGTTCTCTATGCCAACATCTTCAAGATATAAAAACTTGGTCAAAATTGTCTGGAGAGGAACAATACGTTCACATGTACTTCTAGCTTGATAGAGTATAAAGTGATAATTGGAAGTCGGGAAATTAATTATAGGTTTTTATTCATTTTTGATGAGGAAACTGTAAGTTTAACTCTAAGGATCACCTTAATGTTGTACATGAGTGAGCATGCTGTACAAGATGGGGAAAATAAGTCATCATCTTGTGCCTTATATACTTAAATTGATGGAAGATTGTATACATTTGAATGAACGAAACATGAGTGATGGACAGATGACTATACCAGAAACTTAGCATGGATGTATGTCTACTACGTAAATAAATATTTGGACCCTATAATCATATTAAGCCACTTTCATGCCCAGTCTATGTGACATAAAATTTATTTTCAAAGAGGCCAAGGAGGCTCTGTTCATAAAAATCTTAAACATGCATTCAGTGTTCATAATCTTACCGTTCGTTGTGGAAGTTTCCAAGATAATCCTGGCAAATTTCTCTATGTCAGTTGCTTTGATTTATACTCTTTTCACTCAGATTCTCTTGAAAACGTTGTGTTATGCATGAATATCCAAGTTCCCCAGTATCAAATGTTATTGAATGCATCACCTAATTTTATGGAAATTCAATAACATTTCTTACGTTATGAAATATGTTAGTTGGAATCCTGCTGGAGCGATTCGAGCTGGAAGCAATCCGGCTACATATAGATATGAAGGAGAAACAGTGAAAGTTGAAGGTAAGCCTTATGCTTATAGAGTACAAAACTTTTAGAGCTTTTAACTCTTTAGTTAGATAATTACCACTCCGAAAAAGTTGAGTTAACAAGAATATGTTGCACTCTGCACTTAATTTATTATTTTCTTGCACACAAGAAGACATGCCTTATGCTTATAGAGTACAAAACTTTTAGCGCTTTTGACTCTTTAGTTAGATAATTGCCAGTCAACTCTTCGGAATTTGTTGTATTCTGTTTCAGAGTCACTACGTTGAGATATATTAAACAATAAACCTAACATTTTTTTACTAATAATTCTTGATAAGAAAATTTACTCAAGCAGTTCAAACTTTGCAGGAAAGGATCTTTATGATTCTGCTGTGAGACTACGCTTACCTGACCTTCCAGCTTTTGCTTTGGAGTGCATTCCAAATCGAAATTCCTTAATTTATGGAGATGTATATGGCATTGGGCATGAGGCATCAACCATATTTCGTGGAACCCTACGTTACGAAGGCATGTTCTCTTGTGGCTTTTAAACATGTTTTCCCTTGTGGCTTTTAAACATGTTTTCCTGGAGACCCACACTTAAAACCTTGATTGACACATCTTGAAGAAATTTGGTTAACTATGAGATTTAAGCCGAGCATAACCATATATCTTGAGGAAATCTGGTTAACTATGAGATACAGGTCTATATGAATAACAACTGTTACAGTTTCCATGCTTTTGAGGACAGAACCGGAGAAAGTTGCAATCAGTAGGCTTTGCTTAGTTTTGTGTAATAAACTCTTTAGTCGCAAGTGTCTCCTAGGTTTTTCTCATTTCAACTTAAGAAATTGTGTTTTTGTAACTAATTTTTTGTGAATATGTATAGGGTTTAGCAAAGTAATGGGGACCCTGGCAAGAATTGGATTCCTAGACACTGAAGTTCATTCCTTTCTTAGGAATGGGAGACCACTGTTTCTAGATTTCTTGCTTGAGCTTCTCAAAATTAATGGAGACTCGAATGGCTCTATGATTAGAGAGAAGGACATCAGTGAGAGCATTATTTCTAGTGGACTGTGTAAGGAGCAAGAAACTGCTGTAAAAGTAGCCAAAACAATCGTGTATGCAGCTCTTCTTGTTCCTTGTCCGTTCAAATGATAAATTCTATTTTCTGCATGAGGGGCTAACAATGAAAATGTATCTACCCTTTCCATGAATCAGATTCCTAGGACTTCATGAGCCAACAGAGATTCCTTCATCTTGCCAAAGTGCTTTTGACGTTACCTGTTACAGAATGGAAGAAAGGTTAACCTACTTAAAAAATGAGCAGGTGCCCTTTCTTTTTTTCCCTGTTAATATTCATTCATAATTTAGTATGCTTTACTATGGGAATTTTTCATTAGACAACTACGTGTTTGTCTTGGTTTGTCTTTTGTATCTTGATGTCAAAAAAGGCAAAAGAGTTTTCAGTTTTTTTTTTTTTTTT
>QLSR01000224.1:2669107-2680428 GCA_031780015.1 Citrullus colocynthis | reverse complement strand
GGGGGGGGGGGGGGGGGTCAGAATTCAGGTTACACTTAAAAGGAAAGAGACTGAAGAAAAAATGCTTAAACAATCTAGTTTCAAGATTGTGAGATGCAACAATTCTTATTAAAAAAAAAACACTATAAGATCTATAAGATCACATCATTGAAAATTAAACAACAATACATTGGCTCTATATAGGATGTAGAAACCTCACATATACATGTGCACAACTTTTCTTTTTCCTCAAAAAATTTACAAAGATTTCACACTTGGAAGAGATTTGAAGAGGCACTCAAGTGCTTTGAAGGAGAAAGAAAGAGAAACTTTCAATTGGATAAGGAGGAGATTCAATCCCCAAGAGCCAGAAGACAGACATGGTAACTAGGCCTTGAAGATCGAAATTCTTGCATCTTCTCCCCTACTCTTCTCATTTTGTCCTCTTAAAAAATGTGAACATATCTCGGTACTGAAAAATCCTAGAATCAAATGTCTTCTCCTATAGTATATGTTACGCTTGAGAGAGCCGAGAGGCCTCCCAGTGGTGGTGGGTTTAATCACCCTCGAGTGAAGTGAGTAGGTGAGCTCCCAACCTGAGAGAGCCAAGGGAGAAGGGTAAGTTCCATTTTTCAATTGAGAGACTAGGACAAGTTGCATAAGGAGCGTGAGTGACAATCTAGTTGGTTAAATTATTGGTCTACTTTTAGTTGATTGTTGCTTTTATGGGAGAGCAAGTAGATCTCTGTTTGTAAAGAATGCAATCTAGCCTCTTTCTGTTTTTATTCACTTTTCTTCAATTCTGATTGCATAAAGAGAGGATTGCTCTATTGTTCCCATCTTTGATGATCAGTCCCAAGTGATGCAGCCTTTGTTGGAAATGTTTTGAAAAATAAAGATATCTACCTGGAGGCGTGGGGTTAGGTTTATGTTAGCTTTCGATTCAATTGGCGTAGGATCAAAAGGATGAAAGATCTTTTTGTTAAATCATTGGTTGGCCTAAAAGCTTAAGCCGGTAGATGAAAGTAAATTTAATATTACACCATCTAATACTCCCCCCACCTGTGAGTTTGAAATATGTAGAAGGCCCAACAAGTGGAAATGAACATTAATTGGGGAGGAAATAACATTAAACGAGTTTGAATACAGAATCTCCTGAACCACTTGCTCCGATATCATGTTATTTTTGGAGAAATACTGTATTTTCTATTATTTCTTGAAAAGACCCCTCCAAGAGAAATTTTAACTAAGGAGTTAACTAAAAAAGGGGAGGACATCAAAAAATGATTAAAAAGATATGACAATACACAAATCTACACTTGTAATGGGACATTGAAGTTGGTAGTTTCAAGGTTACTTGTGGGGCTGTGGAGTAGATATTTGGTTTAAAAGGAATAGGAGATTGATTTTTTATCCAAGGTTTTCTTTCTTAGCCTCTAGATGTGTTATTTGAAAAATTTACAACTATTCCTCTTATATGCACCATTGACATTTTAGTAATAGCATACTTATCATATCTCAACTATTTGTCAATATTTCAATAACAAGTTCATTTTTCATGATGATCAGGATATGGTACTTCTACATCATGAAATACAAGTAGCATTGCCTGACGGTCAACATACTGAATGTCGCAAAGCCACATTACTAGAATTCGGAAGGACGACGAATGGAAAGACCACCAGTGCAATGGCTCTTACTGTTGGTATTCCAGCAGCTATTGGGGCTTTGGTAACGACCTACACATGTTTTTGTACCATAATCTTGATTAAAGCTTCAACCTTGCTTAATGTTACTACATTATGTCAATGCAGCTTTTACTGACAAACAAAATCAAGACTCGAGGTGTTTTAAGGCCCATTGAATCTGAAGTTTATATTCCAGGTTAGTGCAACCATATCATTTCCTTCTAGTTTGGGTTTACTTTTCTTAAATCATTAGCATGAAATTCATGGAAAATAAGCATTTTGAGTCTTTTTTACGATGAAAAATATGGTTACCAAACAGGCCTAAGTTTTGATTTGAAGTCATAAAATCATTAAAACAAATTTTTGATTCAAAAGGCCAATAGGACAAATCGAACTGATCGGTCCGCGAAGTAGGGCTATGAAATTGGTTTTTTGTCGATCGAGCCAACTTGGTCTATGCCTTGCCCTTGCCCAAGTCAAGTTTCCCTGTCCAATTACTTTAAAACAACTTACAATTCATACAAATTGTCAAACTTGCTACCTAATATTTTTTTTCCTTTTCTTTTTTTCCCCCCTCATGTTGCAGCCTTGGATCTTTTACAAGCATATGGTTTCAAACTAACAGAGAAGGTTGAATCCTAGCGTTGGTTCTTTCTCACAATAAAAAAGAAAGAAAGAAAAGAAATGGTACAATCAACTTGGGAAGTAATATACTAATATAAACTAAAGATCTATTAAAGTAAAATGTAAATCTATAATCATCTTGATATAATGCTCGAAACGAATTTTATATGGGTGTTACGCTAGAATCTCATAAAACAAACTTCATGGGTAAATTTTGATGTCTAGCCATTGTAAATGGATATGATACAACCCCTAAATAAAGTTTCTAGCGACAATATTGTCGTTGAAATTCATATTATCCTGTGTAATCTCTTCAAAGCCCATAGCTTTCGAAGTCATAGGATCCTTTTTCTCATTCAAGAATTGTCTCCCTTCTTCCATTCTTGTATTCAAATATGTTATTTTGAAGTTTATTGAAATACATATGTTACTTCTTCAATGATAAGGTTGCAAACAACACCTCTTTAGAGGAAATTATAATGGGGGTTGGAGTTAGAAATTTTCACTACGAGAGGCACAATTTTACATTCTATATAAAGTTATGCATAAAATGCAATTTATGGTAAGTAGTTGTCTCTCTCCTTTTTCTCGTTGCATTCAATTGATTGACTCATTTCACTGCATTCATGCCTCCACTAAGAACTTAAAAAATCATAATCAAATGATGAAAGATGCATACTCCATTATTTATTTTTTCTTTTACAACATGTGGGGCGGAGGGATTGGATATCAAACCTTGAGGTTGATAGTACATGTTCATGCAAGTTGAGTTATATGCTCATATTGGCATGTATACTTCATGATTAGATTTGAGAGGTTAAATGATGTATTTAGTCAATTAGTTTTCTCGGTATTGCTTCATTATGGAAAAACTAAGAATGATAGTTTCATCGTACAACTAGTAGTATAAAAAATGAAATAGTACAATTTGACTATGCACACACATATGTAATTATTTTATGGAAAAACTAAGAATGATAGTTTAATCGTACAACTACTAGTATACAAAATGAAATAGTATAGTTTGACTAGGCACAAACATATAATTATACATATCGATTGTAAGGCGGAGAATCAAATTGCGAGCTACTTCAACTTATATCTAATATTACATTTTCTGAAAAAGAAAACGAAAAAACTATATATGATATAGAAGTTGATGACGGGCTATTATTTGCAACTTATTCTTCATAATTTATAGATACATTTAGCCGTAATAAATTTATTAAAGTTTCTACGTAGGTAAAGAAATTGATATATTAAAGTTTAACCAATTGCAAAATTATGCTCTTCCCACACAACATTTGAGTAAAATGAAATCCAAACATGTAATTAATGACAAAAATACCTTAAATGTATAAAAATTTAGAACATATTTATTTTTAAACCATCCGCTCTAAAGAATAAACACTCGATTGAATCAATCAAATCATACCAACATTCAATAGCTACAACCTTAAAAAACACAAGCCCCAAGCGTAATAACAAATATTCACATTCTCAATGTGCTCAAGGATTATGGGAGTGAATATATTAAGGTACAGTTGATTAAATATTTAAAAATCATTAAAGATTTTAGGTTAGAAAGGGCACTGGAAACGTAATTCATCCTTAAAAATTTAAAAAGTGAGTTTCACTTGATTACATTTCGGGTTGTTTACGAGTTGTTTTGTAATCATAATGAAACGTGGACTCTACCATAAAATAATTTGATTGAAGATTTAAAGGTGATCAATCAAATTATGTTTGAAAATTAGGTGGAATCTATTGTATTTTTAAAATATATTTTTTTCATATTCGGCATCAATTATCGTTAGAATCGTTTTGGGTTCGTTAACAAGGCCGTTTTATTGATAAGATGGTAACATAGTTATCCATCAAAAAATAAAAAATAAAATCCAAAATTTTGGGATATTTTGACTCTTGATGAATCTACGTAAACTTGACCATTTGCTTTTTCTTTTATTTCGTTGATTGATAGAATAGTAGCCAAGTTGCAGGGAAAATTTTTTATAAGCAGAGAATTGGGTTTTTTAATTTTTTTTTTTAATTTTATTTTGTTGATTTGAGAGAATAGTAGCCAAATTGCAGAAAAAAATTGTTAGAAGAGAATTGGTGGGAGAAACCCTAGCTCCGGTAGTGGTTATCATGTTATTTGCTCCATAATGGTTATTTATTTGCTTGACAACAACGTCAATAAGAAAAATCTAAAATTAACGTATAGATAACAAAAAAATCCGAAAAATAAAAATTTTGAGATGTTATTTACTTGATAACAAGTAAAAAAAACCAAAAAAAATACAAAATTCTTGGATTTTATTTACTACGTTAAAAAGAATTAAAAAATTTGAGATGCATTTGCTTGATAATGGTATCAATAAAAAAATCCAAAATCTTAGAGATTTTATTTGCTAATAAAAAAAATCTATAACTTTGTTGGAAAATGGTTATGTAAACAACATTAATTGTAATCAAATTACGTTTAAAAATAGTTACATGTTTAAAAGCAATCTAATTACCTTTAAGATTGAGATCCATTACAATCGATCATCAATGAAAATCCATTATGTTTACAACATTTTTCATTATGGGTGGGTAAACAAGGCCTTAAATCCATAATTTGTGGGATTAAAAAACAACCATTCTATGTGGGTAAAACAACACAATTACATAAATGTAAATAAGGAAAAAAAAAAAAAAGTTTAAGGGCTTGTACCTGAATTTTCTTGATTAATGGATATTAAGATCAAGTTTTGATGATGAAAGATGTAGCTTGTTTATGATCGTTCTTGACAACATTGATGATCGTTTATAAACTCACAAATTGTTATCGAAATAATGAGAAGTCACAAACTAATTATACGAATATACTTTCCATGTTTGATCTAATTCCTTCTTGTGACTTGTATATTGTTGGATCCTTCTGAGGTTATCATCCAACAAATAGTCTAATGAAAAATACAAGTCCTTATATTTATTGATCCTAATCATGATGGACTTATTAGACCCAATGCATAGTCATTGATCCTAATCATGATGGACTTATTAGACCCAATGCATAGTCAAGCGTGTGATCATTTGATTACTTCAAAATAGAGACATCTAACTTGAAACAAAAGCAGCCTATTTCAGTTAGTAGGAATGAATAAAAACATATTGATGAAGAAAACACAATAAAAAGAGCAGACCAAAAATGAGAGACAAACTTTGTTAGAAAAGTGAGGAAATTCAATTATGGGATAATGAAAGTTGGGCCTAATGCTAAACCATAAACAATTACATGTATCAATATTCCTTAGTTCCTACTACCTCCTCCAACCCACAAAATCCCACATTTCATATTAGTAAAAATAAAACAGCATTTTCTATTTAGCTAAAAACTAATTGATTAAGAAGAAAGAACACAAGAACCTAATTGCTTCTCCACTTCTTCCCAATTGTGAACTTTAGTGACTAAGGGAGGCAGATCCTCACATTCAGTCTTGCACCATGGATATGAATTCTCATAGTCGAAAAGTAGAACTCGAATCCCCGCTTCAGCACATTCGATTGCGTATCTTGGGTTATCATCTATTAGCACGCTTGCTCCCAAGGACCTGCCCAGTGGAATCATCCACGACCCAACAAAAATTTAAAAGCAACTCACCAGTGAGTGTTGTGTTGCTTGAATAAAGGATTTGATTAGAGCATGGTTGGGTGAGAAGATAAATGATAAAAGTGCAAGGATTCGATGACATACTTGCATATTTCTGCCTTTGATCTGGACTCTCCATCTAGAGCAAAGTGGTTTCCAAAGTGAATCTCCTGAAACAGCCCCGGGTAGTGTTTCTCGATCCACTCAAGCGTGTGTTCTTTGATTGCGTTTTGTCGAGACCTAAAATTAGTTCAGACGAGATCAGTTCATTGTATATTGGAAGGAATTGGTACCGTATCAAAATGATCCAATGTAGCTATACATACGTTACAACTGATAGGTGACAGAATCTCGATAACTTGAGGAGCGTGCTCTGCGCCCCGGGTATAGGCCAGATTCCAGTCTTGAAATATGGTGTCTTGAAGAATTCATGAACTCGAATATTAGCTGGAAAGCAGGGCAATAAGTATCAGAACCAATTAACCAGCCAGGTTTGAAGACATTTCAATGGACCGAAAAATCTCATGAACAGCATCAAGGACATAAAGATAAAATCGATCAAGAGTTTTTCATGCATAAAAATCACAATGTGCTTCATTACAGACTGCAAAGTTCTCTCAAAAAAGTGAAAATCTCAAAGGAAGCATCGGCCGGGATATAGGTTAACATAAGAAATGTCATACAATTTTGAGCCTGAAATTTTGTAGATTGCAAGATTGATCAACTAACAAACAAAATCCTTTCCCATCAGCACACAATTACAGATTTCGTATCACTAAAAGAAAAAGGTCTTTGAGCTCCCCATAACAAACAAAATCCATTTCCATGAACCTTCAAAAGTGTACCATTTAAATAGTCAGTTTCCGCAATCGCAAATTATTCATTTTATACCTTCACTCGAAGAGACCGCACAATTGAGAAGAAGTTTAAGATTGTTTCACATTGAAGTGGTTTCTAAAAGCATAAGGTGCAAAAGCCAAATTCAATGGCCAAGATTAGACAAAAGCGTTAAAGCAAATAAAGGTTACCACAGAACACCTTCTATAAGCAAAAATGTTTAAAAGACATTGGTATAAAAATACCTTTTCTATGCTAAAATTTAAACCTTTTTATTAAAACCAATTTATAACCCAAAAGAAAACTCATACTTTGAACATATTGGTAACATGATCTCAAACCATTTTGCTTTCAAAATTCTCACTAAAAAATCAGTAATTTTCCTATGTATATTTTTTCAAGATAAACATCAAAAACAAATTACAAAATACTATTTTGTAACACATGCACTAATACAAATGTAAGAATAGTAAAAGTGCACATAAACTAGCCAGTATACTCAAACACATTTAAAAAAAATGCTGGAAGGTCCAATTATTCAACTGAGAAAAGGTCATGAAACCAACCACTTGACGCTTATGATTCCTTATTATTCAGACTCATTCAACATGGAAAGACTGGAAATAGTAAAAAACTATTTATAAAAAGAAAATAAAAAATAAAGATCTCAGAACCACATGCAACCATCAATCAGTCTGCATGACTCCACTCAGGGAAAACTATCATTATATAATTATAAAGCCATCTTGATCAGATGACAAGTGATTGAAAGTCAATCCACAAAAGTTGTACCTTCATCACGGGAGCACTTCCATATCTGAGACACAAACGAAAGTCTAAATCAGACTGGTGCATATTAGAAGTTTCCCAGACATTAATAATCAAAAGGAAACCCCAACAAATAAAAAAGAGAAACAAAATCATACCCTGAAGAATTCATAGACATGATACTCTGAAACAGAATGATTTGAAGAATAACGATCAGCAACAAACTTGTTAAGAGCCGAGACAAAGTTTCCCAAAACTACACAACAAAAAGAAACAAGCACTCAGATCAGTGTACTAAGAGAATAATCATGTGTGCAACAATTGATTGACATAAACCAAATTCTCAGCTCAAATCAAGTACAGGCTAGAATAAGTAGCCATCTTAACACATGCAATGGTCATGCAAAGTCATTAGCTAATGTACTGTTACTCAAATCTAATTATCTAAGCCGTCAAGGAATAATAAATTAATTAATTAATCTAAGTCAACCATTCCATGGATTTAGTCACTTAGTTTACATCAATATTGGATTTTTCCTGTCTCTGTCACAGAAAATCAAACCCACTTAAACAGAGAATTCAGAGGAAGAGTAAAAAGAAGAAGACAAGCCGCTTTAGGTTGGAGAAAGTCAAGAGAAACAGAGATCAAAATCCAGGGAAGGAGAAAGAAAAGACAAACCCTCATCGATGTCAACAGCAACAACAAGTTTGTCCCTGGAAGAGAAGTCATGGAACGTTAAAGGATTTCCCCATTGAGGCTCCTCATGAACAGTAGTAGAATATCTACGATCAATTCCATCAACTAAATCAATCTCGACATTGTTAAGCAGCTGTGAACGACGAACAAGTGTTGGGCCCTTAGCATTGATCCCCAAAGAGCCGTTACTGTAATTATCTTTGGGGGATTGAACACAAGCTTTGAGACCAAATCGAGTGCATCTATTTCCTGGAAAACTACGAAGAACAAGCTCTCCAGTAATGGGTACTCCACAACACCGTTCAAATAGCAATGGTTGAGAAGGACGATGCGATTGCATATGAAAATGAGACGATCGAAGATTTCGCGTCAAGGAATGAGTAGTCGCCATTAAAGGAAATCGAGCATAATACAGTATTTGATTGAAGGAGCCTCTACGATTTAACATAAATTTCCTCAAAAGACGAATCGAATCTCACATTCCTCCACCGCCACAACAACAATAAACAATTAGAAACATATTTTAAACCCTAAAACAACAACAACAACAACAACAATAATAATTAACAACGACAAAAAACGACAAAGCCCTAATGAAGTTAAACGACGGAGAGAAACAATTCGATCACGAACAACAGTTCGATCAAAATCAGGAATGGAAAGAAAGAATCATATGAATACAACCTCTAACTAAACAATGCAAAAGCCAAATGCGAACCTGAATCGAGTATCAATGAAGCTGGAGAAACTGTTGATTGAAAACAATCAAAAACTCGGAAGCCTAATAGGGAAATTGGGTGTTTAAACTCGAATTGGAAAAATCCGGGGTTGTGATTCTTGAACTGAAACAGTGGATTGTTTCCTTTATATAAACATATTTCTTGAATGAAGATATTGAAGAAGAAAAGGAATGGATTTTGAATTTCTTCAAAATCCAAGCGTCGGTGCAGTCCCCACAACCAAAAAGTTGATGAATTTATTGAATTTTCCATTCGAAAAATCAGGGATTTTGATCCTTAGTGGCTTCTTCTTCAACGTCTTGGAATCTCATTTTCATGAAGAAATTGTGGAAAAAGCAAAAATAAAAATTTAATTTTAATTTTTTAAAAATATTTCCTGATATTTACACCATTAATTAAACAAATGTAAGGTAACTCGTGATATTCTTTTATTTTTATTTTTATTTTTTATTTTCAACTTCTAATCTTTTAATTGATGATAACGAGTTTCTTTTTAGAAATCTCCTGAATTTTAGTTGTGCTACTATCGAAGAATTTCGATTTTGAATTCAATAAAAACTAATATTTTATTATATTAAATTATAGATTTGGTCCTATGGTTTGGAAAAAGTTAAAATTTTGTCTATAATTTTAAATGTTAGACTTTGGTCCTAAAATCTGGGAAAAGTTAAAATTTAGTCTCTATGATTTGAAAAAAAAAAAGTTTGAATTTAGTCTATAATTTTAAATGTTAGACTTTGGTCATAAAAAAGTTAGAATTTAGTAATGATTTGAAAAAAAAGTTAGAATATAGTCGAGTTTAACTAAATTTTAATTTTAAACCCTACAAACTAAATTCTAACTTTTCTTTTTTCAAATTAGAGAGGCTGTAAAAGTTTTATTAGAGTCCATTTGTGATCGCAAGTTTACACTCATCATGAATTGAAGACATATTGAATTCTCGTCTATTATTAAAATTTTGCAACTTTATGACCTTTTTCAAATGTGAAATGGTGTACAAGATCTTATATATTAGTTTTCATTGTTGAACTTTTAAAATAATGGGACGTAATAATAAGAAAACTAGTTATTGCATGCCAACTAAAAATAAATTTGAAATCGTTTAGACCTAGTTTTTCCAAAGAATATATAATAATAATAATAATAATAATAATAATAATATTATTATTATTATTATTATTATTATTTTAAGATCTACAAATTGTTTTGTTCATAATATTGTTGAGTTAGTATTAGCTAATGATGTTTGATCTTCTAATCCTCTATAGTGGTTAATTTGTGTGTGTGTATTTTTTTAATATATATTTCTGATGTTGATAATAGTAGGCTTTGAGTATTTTGATTTTTATGATAATGAAGTTCTTTATTAGCGAAAGAAAAAAAATGTGACTAGTTGAATATATCATACAATCTAATATGATTTATTTACGATTATTATTTAACTAAATAAAATTTGTACGATCGACCTGAAAGTCAAAAATTGAATTTATTTCTCCACATAAAAAAACCAAAATGCTTTTGTTTTGAAATTAATTCTTTGAAAATAGATGGATGAAAGTGGAGAGAGAAAGTAGGAATAAAAACAACAAAGGCAAAGTAGAAAAAAAATTATAATCATCTAAGCAAACTAGTTGAATATAAAACATTTGGATAAGTGAAGAAAATGTAATAATTTATCTATTGGAAGAGATTTTTTGGTTTAATTACATTTTTTTTTACAAAGTTTAATTCAAATATTTTAGAATTTTACGTTAATATTTTTGAGTTAAAAAGATCTTTTTATTAAAATGATTTAATCATTTTTTTAATTTAAACTTTTATCTAAATAAAAAAAGTTAAAATTTAGTGATAATCCTCTCCTATTTTTTCAAAAAAATTTTGTGATAATTATCTTTTAGTTAGTTTTTTTTTTTTATTTTTGTTTGGATGATTCGATTATCTTCTAAATTTTAAAGTTTGATTTAAAGTAAGATTTTTCTTTTTTAATTTCATGATATCATTATTTATTTATTTTTTTTTATTGTATGATTTGATTATCCTCTTAATTTTTTAAACATTAAATTAAACCAAAATATTTTTTTATTTTACAAAAATTAATTAGTGATAATTAAATTGTTTTTTTTATTTTTTTATTTATTTTGAATGGAATGATTGATTATTCTATTAATTTTTAACTTTAATTAGACCAAAGTATTATTGTTATTTCGTGTTAAACTTCTCAATATTTAAAAAGAAAAAAGAATCTTTTTAATTTCAATTTGGATAAAGTGATTATCCTTTTAATTTTAAGCTTTAATTTATTAGTATATTATTTTTCTATTTTTATAAAATTTCATAATAATCCTTTCTTAGTT
>QLSR01000224.1:2648273-2659235 GCA_031780015.1 Citrullus colocynthis | reverse complement strand
GGGGGGGGGGGGGGGGGGGGGGGGTTTGAAGAAAGAGAGATTTTATACCACATGCAGCAAAGACAATCCTTGTTTGTCATGATAATTCGCATCTACACCCTGCCAAAAAGAGAAGAGTAAATAATTCCATTACATATTTTGATTTTTATAAAGGCATTTAGTACCTCGCTCAAAAGTTTCTTGACAGCAATAGTGTCACCGTTCTTGATTGCTTCCCTTAACCCCTGCAAGAACGTGAAATTTTAAAGATGAAGCAGAACTTAAAACCCTTTGACAGACACCAAACGAATATTAAAATGATACAAACTATATACCTCGCCACTTGCTTCATATTTAATCCTCAATTCATCTGCAAGATTCCTGTTTAATGATATAAATTACAACTGCAGATTAAGATTGGACTTATCCTCCAAAATCAATAATACCAACAGCAATAAAGAGGGAAATTAAATACCTAATACATACGTAGGAATGTTAGCAATGAGAAGACAGACTCAAACCTATTAGAATAAAACAAACTCCAGATAACATACCTAAGCTTACTGTTGGAGGTAGATCCTCTATTCCTTAGATTGGAATCAGTCTTCTTTGGTTTTGAATTGTACTGAGTAGAGGTGGAAGCTGTTTTCTTCTGCCACAAAAACAATCAAGATTTATGAGGGGCACGGAAGATACATGAGGAGCACAAGAAATTACTAAATATTAAAACCTGCAAAGGAACTGCTTCTGACTGGACTGGAGTTACACAAATGCATAATGGCATTCCACACTTGCAATCTGGAATGCCCAAGGCAGGTTGGTGCTCCAGAGCTGGTTTAGACTCAGAATTTGCATCCCCATCCAGGCTTAATTGGGAAACTGTATCTGCTACTTGATCAACTACAACTAACGATGGTGGTTGACCAACTTCTCTAGATCTGTAATACAGCAGACTCAATAAATTAAGTACACTACTTCTCTTTTTATATGAGGAAGACAATTTTTACATTGAAGTTTAGATATTAAAATATCTTTTTTCAAAAAGATGAACTCTACTTTATGCATGTAAATCATAAACGGCCTAGGTGCTAATACTAGGTTCAATCTCTGCCTGAGGATGCCTCTGAGATGAGAGCAAGTATCAGGAGGAAACAAGGGAAGGCAAGGACTTCCAAAATCTGTATACAATTTTTTATAAGTAAATCCAAGAGGAATGAGCTGATGGCTGATCTAAGAACTTTTATGCTTTATCCCACGAGCAACAGCCTTCATATCACTCACCAATATCCAACTACCTCATCATTGGTGGTTTTTGATTACTTTGAGCCTTTAAAGAGTGTTGAAAGAATGTTTTAGAATGTTGGTTCCAATCGCACTGATTCATACAGGAGCAGAAGATCATTGTGATGAAATCGGAAACCCATTGAAAATTTCAATGGTTCCTTTACATGCAAGCTAAAAAAATAAGAAATAGAATATAATAAAGGTGCAAACTTCATGAACAACATGCATTGATGTAGGCCCCATCTTCAACAGAAACAAGGACCACAGACTCTAACTTGTCCTGAATATCTATTAACAAGTTCCAAAAATTTAAATTAAAAAAAAAAAAAAAAAGGATTATCGTACAACCGAAGTCCTTGATACAAGAACGCCTGATTCCAGTTAGGACTTTTAAGTATCTAATCTTCTACTTTCAAGTATCTTTATAGGAAAATAATATAGAACTTGAAAATAATAACAAGAAGTTTCAAGTTCAAGAAGCTGCAAAAAAGACAATTAAACTTGCATTGAAGACAATTAAACTTTCGAATATCCGCATAAGCATCATTTCCAAAACCAGCTTCAGATTAAGTTCTCAAGGAATTAAGGAAAGGAAAATCTGACAAAGCGAATGATTTAATTTAAACATGACTTACTGAGAGGAGTTATTAAAACAGTCAGCACAAACTCTAACAGAGGAATGAATACCGAACTGCGGCAAGGCCTAAAATTCGCACAAACAAGAACATACGTATACCAATCAGATCACAATAAATTCCCCATTAAAGTTTTTAGCAAGCCATCAACGAGGAAGAGAAAAGAATTATACCATTTGAAAAGAAGAATGGTCGTGGCACAACGTCCTTCCACAGCAGCGGCAATGATGCTGCAAACAAATATTCAAGAAAAAAACAAAACAATTCTTAATCTCAGCTAAAAAGTCAAAACAAAATCGAAATCGATCATCTGTGCAGTAGCTCAATCTGAAATTCTGTATCATCTGAACAAAGTCGATTATATTAAAGGTGAAACCTAATTTGGTACCCGTCGCCGGAAGGTGTTGAAACTGCATTTGCATACTTCGCAGCGCGCTGCTTCTTGAAAAGAAGGAGGCTCCACCGACATTTTTGTGATCTCCGCCGATCGATCCTCTCGATTCCTCGATTCTCCGATTCTTTAATTGATGATTTCGATCAATTTTGACGGTGAGGAACCACCGTCATGTCCGGCGGAGTGCGGTGATCCTCCGACCTCTGTGCTCAGAAAGAAATCGGTAGCGGATCGCCTCGAGAACTCGCATCAACTTTTTATTATAAATAAAAGTTAGATGTCTTATCCAAATTAACAATTCTTCCAAATAAATAATCAAATCAACAAATGTTTCATAGTAAAGGAGTTTTCTTTAGAAAAATTATCTTAAAGGCAAACGGTAAATATTTTGGTTTCTTTTTATTTTTTATTTTTATTTCATTATTTCATTATTTTTGTTAAAATGTGATTTTCCTCCTCAAGCTTATTAGTCCAGTACTTTTTTTCAAATAAATATATATATGTTTTTGTAATTGTATTTTGTAATTTAATTTTTTTTTTGAGATATTCACCATTCAAAATTAATTTTGGGTTGTATCAATTTAAACTTTAATTTTTGTTAGTGTATAAATTTATACCTCTTCGAAGTCATCCATATATCAATTCTCATACATGTGTAGGCTTTTTTGAATATCGAATAATTATAGACGATTCTTAAAGAAAATTCAAACTAAGAGTTTAAATTGATTGATTTATGAAAATTTAAGGATCTAATTAATACATTCATAAGTATCACATGATATTTTTCTAAATGAAATGTAATGGATAGTATAAATTGGTACAAGTTTAAATTAAAATTGATACACGAACTCAAAAATGGAAGACAACAATTGTATTTACTATTTGTACTAAAAAAAGTTATTTTCAAATATAGCAAAATGAGTCAAAACTATTTACAAATATAGAAAAATTCCATTGTCTATAGCGGTGATAGACAGTAAAATTTAAATATAGCAAAATTAGCTAAACTATAAATATAACAAAATGTCAATGTCTATCTGATAAATCACTGTCATCTATCACTATCTATTAGATGTTTATCGCTATCTATCACTATAGACATTTTGTTATAGTTATAATATTTTCTAACAATTTTACCATTTAAAACAATTGGATAAAGACTACTTTCACCATGTTTTCAAAACCAAGTGAAATTTTGAAAACTAAAGAAAATAATATCGTTCAAAGAGTAATTTTAATTTTTAGACTGTGACAGACTTTAGGTGTTTCTTTTATAAGGGTGAAAACTATAATTAAGTTGAGTAGTAACAAACATAAATTTAAAAAGAGAAACTAAAAACAAAATTGTTATTTTGAAAATATTTGTAACAATGTTTTTGGGTTATAAAAAATAGTAAAAAAAGTTTGAATTTAATTAATTACTAATTATTAGATTACAAAAAATACTCCAAATAATATCTAAAATCAATTTATTCTAAAACTACATATTCTTTAACATCATAACAACCTAAATTTTATTAGTATTTTTAAATATATTTTATTAAAAGAAAGTCCGATATGATCTAACCTCTAACAAACTACCTAAACATTTCAATAAATGATCTGACCTATCATCACCAAAAATATCTAACGATTAAGATCATAAAAGAACTCATTACATAACTCCAAAACTAAGCAAAGTAAGATTGATTGGCAAGAAAATTTTGCATTTTTTATTTTCCCAGAAGTCTAAAGTGTTAAGATCATAAATAAACGTAAGGAGGTAAACTCATACAACACATGAATGCGACATCGAAAAATTTTAATAAAATCATGAATTATGGATATTCTGAACGAAATTTAAAATCTAAGGGTGGTCCATGATAGTATTAGCACTGACAATAACATTTATAAATTAGTTGGGAAGAAGAAATCAAACCTGACGTTAGGATCCTCGATTAACCCCTAAACCTCCATTCTCAAATAAATTATTTTTCAATCGAGCATCGACAGTGCTCTATATAAGGTACCATCTCACTTCCCATACAAAAAGTTATGGATGCTTATTTAGAATAAAATTGGAAAAATATAAAATATTAAAATCAATTCAAACAAATAAAAAATAACAAGGTTATGGATGTTTGTTTGAAATCAATTGAAAAAAAAAAACAAAAAACAAAAATATGATAATCAATTTGAAAAAAAAAACAAAATTTCAATAAAAATAAGGGTTTAAAGAGTTGAAACTATTTAGATATAAAAAAAAAGCAAAACAAATATGGTAAAGTGAATAAAAATAAGGGTCAAAGAGTTCAAACTATTTAGATATAAAAAAGCAAAATAAATATGGTAAAGTGATATAGAATATTAAAATTAGAAAAGGCTAATATACGTTAAAAGTAGAGAAAATGAAAAATAATGAAATAAATTGAATATGTGGATCAAAATAATTAGATAAATTCATATTTTGAAAATAAAAGATTCGATCAAAATTCAGGATTCAAACGAATTGATTCCCATTTTTTGGGTAAAGTTAGAGTACGTTTATTATCAAATCTTTAGAGAATCGAATTTTACTACACTATATTTATGAATTATGAAGGGCATTTTGAAATTTTGAAAAAGTATGAAATGAAAGTGTAATTAGTGCTAGTTTTCAGCTTAATTTTCTAAAAAACAAACCTCCAAAATTATTATAACCCACTAAAAAGGAAAATCTTCTTAAAAGGGTTACACAAGATCAGGAACCCTGGTTCTTTAAACCTTTGAACATTCGAAGGTCTACTAATCTACACATTCTTGTTCATACAGCTAAATAGAGTTGAAGATACACCAACATCAATTTCAGACCTAAAACTCCAATCAAAAGACGAAAAGAGGTCATACAAAAACAAGCATACTCACCGATTACAGCTTAGGACTATCACAAGACATGGCTCGAGGACACCGTCACCAGTTTTTCAAACATCATATATTCTAGGAATGAAAGGAACCGAACTGGACCGAACGTTTATTTTATAACTCCATTGTATTATACTCAATGCGAGCTACGCAAAATTCCATGCATGTAACCTCCAGTCATTACAAATGACACGAGAGATACGATACCGGCTGGAAATATCTTCCCCGAATTCTTGAAACGAGATCCCATTACTACCAATAGTGAAGCAGACAGGCCTGTAGATTAAGAATAAAATCAAGCTTATGTTTGATGAAATGAGGAGATTAATTTAACTGCCACCTCTTTTTCTCCACTGCAACGTTTATTTTTCTCCCTAGTTTAGTATTATTTCCATGTTTCTGGGACTTCTTAAAACAATGACCTTATGTATAATCGTTCTAATCTACTAGTGTGCAAGAGGAAATGTTGGAATGAAACTAAGCATTGTTTGCATAAACTACACATTACAAAGTTTTTTCGTCGACGATTCAGGATCGAAGTCATCCAAAATCCTACAAAATGGCTAAAAGCTGAAAAGCAGAGCAAATGAGATAACTGCAGGAAACTAGAGAAACCTGAAAGCCTCCCCTTGGGCCAAGCTCACTACAAGACTCTTAATATTCACCTTACGTCCCACTCGCCATCCTATTTCCAAGTGTAACCACGAATCACTATCGAGTCCCACAACTAGGAAGGAAACTTTTTCTTTCTTTTTTTCTTTTTTTATATCCACGAATGTTCAAGCTAACTTACATGCACCTCAACTAATCTCATGGGACAACCCGCCTGACCCTACAACATTTGGGTGTTAAGGAATATCATGGAAAATTAATTCCTAGGTAGGTGACCACCATGGATTGAACCCTTGACCTCTTAGTCATTTAATGAGACCATGTCTTCTTCTTACCACTAGGCCAACCCATGATGGTTAACACATAAGGAAACTTGTGAGGAAGAAATACCATAAATATAGAAAAGTTTCTCTCAGCACCCAACACTGAGGCAGAGAGCTGATATATTAAATAGGAATAGACAGAGACACGTGTCCAATACAGATTTCATACACCATAACAGACAAAACAACATAATTCTCCAATATTCCCAAAAAACATAATAAAGGGACTAAAAGGAAAATAACATAATTCCCAAATATTCTTAAATATATCCTAGCAAAACTCCAGCTACCCATATAGTTATTGAACCAACTACCCAAGATACCTACACTAATCATAAGTCAAGTATCACCTTATGCTCAAAATGATGAACGTGGGACTGTGATTCTCAATGAAAGAACCGCAACTTTGGTCCAACTCCTTCCTTATCAAGGCTGATTTTGGTCTTGGTACCAAAGGCCATAATGTACAGCGCTTGTAGCTTCTTATGTTGCCTTTACAAGCAAACTACGAATAGGGTTATGTGAGAGTACTACTTAACTGGTAAGGGATATGTTGAGGAGCATTGGTAGAACATTAGTAAAGGTACAGTGGTAATTAGTTGGGGTAACTTGGTTTTTCTAATGAATATCCGAACTTTTGTCGAGAAAAAATGAAAGAATTAAGGAAAGGGAGAGAACTCAAAAAAATTTCTCAAATCTAGCAAAATAAGACCAAGCAAATAATTACCAGAAGAGCTAGGGTTTCAAATACGAATAAAACTACTCCCTGGACAACAACGAAACTTCCCGAACATGATTAGAAGATCAATGATATCCAATGTTTCCCTATCAAACAAAGCTCAACTGGACCCTAACGAAGGAGGGGGATGTGGACTGAACCAAAACAACTGCCACAAAACTATTTTTCATTGAAGACAAATGAAATAACAGAGGGAATAAATAGTAGAGGAGTCTACTCCTCAGCAACCTATCCACGAAGAAAAATGTCTCTCCCATCGCCAACCGAGCTACAAACAACAAAAGAATAAAACAGAAACTCCTTAGCAATACTTTTCCAGGGGTTTCTGGATGTTTCTTTGACTCGAGCTCCACTCAAAAGGGGATGGCCCAAATTTATTCACTGTAACCTTCCACAAGGAGCTGAACTCTAGATGAAACCACCACAACCACCTGGCCAACAGCACCTTGTTGCAGGGTAACTTGGTTATGAATAAGGGACTTTGGGACATAAGGAAGAGAGGGATCATGTTGGTGGATTGTCCAATTGTGGGACTCTAGGGAGAGATATGGTCCTTTCAAAAGGTTATTGATATTGTAACTTCTCAATATATTGCAATACATTTCTTTCTATCGTTGTGATACTTGTGTTTTCTTTTTGTTTGGTATTCATATCCTAACAGGTTAGAGCCAAGCAACTGAATTTCCTCAACCGAAAAAAAGACCCAACAGTATAACTTTTGCTATAAAAACTGTAGATAAGAAGGGTGAACTGTGAGCACAACCAACATCAAATATACACTCAAAATCTCAGAACTTAGGAATAGCTTGAACCATATATCCATCATGTAGATCCACATCCAAGACTTACAAAAAGAAGTTGGTGAGTAGTATGGGGCTTTTTAATGGAGAAGAATTGAAAAAGAACTAGATTTCTGACAGAACTCTCCCATATCCAGCTTTGATTACATCAGACCTGGCTCCAATCCCACTCGGCAACAAATTGATGCCAAAAGAAAACACTACCAAATTCTGAATCCCATTTCAAGAATGAAGCTCTGCTACTAAACGCAAGGAACCAGGTATTGTATGGAATGACTAAAATAAGAAGATACAAAATGTCAATACAGTCAGAGGTGACTCAAGAAAACTGGACCACAACCTAAGGACTAATACAGAACTGTCAATATTCTCCTCATGTTTAACTCACCACTGCTTACCCTTGCGTTCAACTGCCACTGCCACTAACAAATCCCACAACTGACACTCGGAAAACTCTAGCAAATTCATATTAACTGATCTCTATACATATTAACCTAGATGCTTAATAGTATTTCCATAACTAAGGTCATCATTTCCTAAGGAAACCTAGTAACCAATCTACTTCTAAGTAGAAAGCTTAGTTATGGACACACTTGAGTTCATTTCTTTCCATTAAACCAAATCTAAGCTAAGGAGAGGGGATTTCTTGTTATTTCATAGCTAGAAATAGCGTATACATCCCAAATCGAAGTGTATTACCTCATTGTTCCTAATCAGGATTCAAAACTTGAAGTTCCAAATAGGACTTTGAGTTAATTAATAACAATTCAGCTACATGATTAGGAAACCTATGATAATTAAACTAATTAAAGTCCTTTGATAAACATTTGACTTTTGGTTTTTAGTTTTTAGAAGTTATGATTCTTTTCTTGCAATTCTTTTTATATTGTTCTTCATCTAACATTGCAACTTTTAGCCAAAATTTCATAAATAAACACATTTTTCTAAGGCCATGTTTGGTAACCATTTTGTTTCTGCTTTTTTATTTTTTAAAATTAAGCCTATAAGCACTCCTTCCACCTCTAGATTTCTTTGCTTTGTTATCTACTTTCTACCAATGTTTTCAAAAACCAAGTCAAGTTTTGAAAACTAAAAAAAGTAGTTTTTAAGAACTTGTTTTTATTTTTTGGAATTTTGCTAAGATATCAACTCTTTTGCTTAGAAAAGATAAACATTATGGTACGAAATTGAGAAACAAATGCAATTTTCCAAAACCAAATGGTTACCACACAGGGCCTAAAAACTACTTTTTTTTTTTCTTTTTGTTTTCAAAACTTGTCATGAATATTGAAAACATTGTTAAACTGTAGATGACAAGACAAAGAAACTTAGAGGTGAAACAATATTTATCAGCTTAATTTTCAAAAACTAATTGATTATTAAACCGGGCCTAGTTGAGAGATCCACAGCCATTTCCTTACCAAGACCCAAGGACGATGCAAGAACAGGGTTGCTGGGGAGTAGTTTAAAGACAACAAGTAACAGTGAGGCTGAGACTCCCCCTGCCAATAGTGACTTTTGGCTGCCACCTTTCAAATATCCCATTAAGCCACCAACTGCCAAGTGAAAGAGAAAAGAAAAAAAAGGATTGAATTAATATTGCAATCAAGAACATAATCATAATTACATTTCGCATAAACTAATAATTGACATCTTCGTCCAAAAGAGCGAGAGAGGGAAAAAAAAGGGGACCTCCTACTAGTGCAGCATATCCAAGAGTTAATTTCTGCGACATTGACAAAGCATTCTTCCGACTATTGGCATTAGATTCCTCTTCCTCCCCGTTATTTCCATCATTATCACCTCTACCACCTTTACCTCCGCCGCTACCACCTCCTCCAATCCCTTTATCGGAAGAGTCACCGCCAGTAGTATCTGGATAAATGTCAATGTCTTCATTTTTGGAATCGGTCACACGGATAGCAGATACTACTGTCTTACAATCAAAGGAAATTCCTACAGAAAACGTGAAATATAGAATGTGTAACTCTTCTCTTATGGAAGGAACTAGAAGTAAACAACATTAAACCTAGATTACCATCCAAAAAGTATAAACAGAAAAAGTCCAATTCTACGAAGGAAATCGAATGATGATGTAAAAACTCGATTGCTTACCTCTACCGATTTTAGATTGAAATTGAAGGCGTCTAACTGAAAAATTGTTGCTCCTGAAAGCTCCGGTGACTCGCGGCCGGAAAACTAAAGACGCCTGAGAAACTCCGGCTAAAACCTCCGCCATTTTCCAGATGGGTTTTGATTTGTTCGAACGTAGACTGTTAAGTCAAAGTTATTAAAAGTTAAGTGACTATTCGAGAAAAATACCTTTTTGAATTAATTTCGTTAAAATTCTTTTAAATTAATTAATAGATAATTAAGGTTAATTATTGAAATAGAGGATTTAGTAAAAAATGAAGGCTTAAAACTACTAGGGAATTGCAGAGAGGGTTCTTCCTAAGGTTACAAATGAAAATTAAACCTAAATTTAAAAATAAATTAATTTTGATCATTTGTTTATGTCAGCATTATGAAAAATTACCACTTTAACCTTAGATGCATTCTTTCTTCTTATTCGTTTTGCATACGCTAGATCTAAAACAAAATATGCACTTTTTTACATTCGTCTTTTTCTCTTTTGCATTCTCCTTCTTCTCCTTCTTGTTGGCTCTACGACATCGTCTTCTTCTTCCATTTTTCGACGTTGTTTTTCTTCTGTTGTTCTTCTTTTTCGTAATGTAGTTGTTTTTTTTTCTTCTCCTTCTTCATTATGTAGTTTTTTCATGTAAAAAAAATTACAGTTGCGTCTGAATAAAGGAAAGAAATTGAAGAAAAAAATTGCAATTGTGTCTAATGAGGAACAAGAGGAAAGAACGAGAAATTAGAGCGAGAGTTAGGCCCTTGCGTCCGTTTTAAGGTCAAATGGGTACTTTCACATGTAGCTGACATCAGCAAAAGACCATTTTTCATTCGTATTTTATTCTTGGGTCATTTTTCAAGAGGTCATCCATACGAATTTCCCAAAAACGGTAAACCTTCAAATTTAGAGACCAAATTAAAACAAAGTTCGAACCTCAAAGATGAAATTACAACATTTTGAAACCTAGAGATTAAACTGAAATTAAACTTAAAATTTAATAACAAAAAGTTTAACATTTTGAAACCTAAATAAAAAGATATTTTCCTCTAGATATTTTTAAAGTTTATTGACCACCCTAACCTAAATAAAAAAGTTAATTAAGGAAAGAAGTTTTTGAAAATCTAAAATATTATGAACCCCAAAGTTTTAAACCATTCTAATAACTATTTCGTCTTTTTGTGT
>QLSR01000224.1:2625117-2647800 GCA_031780015.1 Citrullus colocynthis | reverse complement strand
AAAAAAAAAAAAAAGAAAACTCAATTAGATACCAGATATACTCATTTTTAAAAAGTCAAAAACCAAAAACCAATCAATTATTAAATGACCCTAAATTTTTCATTTTGATTTTATTTATAAATAGCTCAAATACTATAATTCTCCAATTATATTAGGTTCACATAAACTAGGTAGAGTATAATTGTACAACTAGGTTGCATTCATTTCAATAAATCGAAAATATGAAAAGTTCCATTTTTTTTTCTTTTTAGCTCGAAATTATGAAGAAGATGATCGAACCATCAACTTTGAGATGTTGATGAATGTCTTACCCATTAGGCCATGCTTGAATTGACACAAAACTCACCTCGATTCCAATCACTTTTAGCAAACTTGTCTTATTACAATTTTAAGATTTCACACTTGGTTACCAATTACAATAATATATGTAAGACATTATGTCTCAGAATCTTAAATTATAAGTGTGTTTGGTCTTTAAGCTTTCAAACCATATCTTTTTAGTTCCCTAGTTTTTTAGAATAGATGCATTTAGTCTTTAAGTTTTTCAAATATAACTTTTAGTCCTAAGTTTTTAATGATAATTTTAAAAGGTCCCTAAAGTATTTTTTATTTTATATAATTATATGGTATTTTGAATTACAAAAATAATTTTAGAGAAAAGAGGTAACTTTTTAAAATTTGTTTTTTAAATATTATATTACTACATTGATAGTTTGAACCTATTTTTTAAAACTTGAAGGCCATAAAACTTAGAGGTTAGATGCACCGTTTCTTAACTCATAGACTAAAAAATTATGTTTTGAAAACTCAAAGACCAAACAATGTATTTTAAAGCTTGAGGGACTAAAATGGTAAAAGTTTGTTTGGTAGGGAATCTAAAAAAGGAAATTTGATAACAAAGGATTCAATGAAAACATAATTGAATTTTATGTTATCAAATCTTTGTTTGGCAGTAGATTGAAATTGAATTTTAATTTGAACAATGGTTTAAAATGTGTTTGATATTTATAAGTCATAAAATTAAGGAAAATTATTATAAATAGAAAAAATATCAAAACTATTTACAAATATAGAAAATTTCACCGTCTATTAGCAATAGATCGCGATAGACTTCTATTTCTTAAATGATAGACGTCTATTGCAATCTATCGCTGAAGCGATAGAAGTCTATCACTGATAGACAATAGAATTTTTCTATATTTATAAATAATTTGTTTCATTTTGCTATATTTGAAAATAGCCCTAAAACTAATTGTAATTTATTTATGAACACGTATTATGTTAACAAATTTTGTATAATTATTATTTTGCAATATTATACCATTTATAATACATTACATAATACATATTTTAATTAAACAAAAAAAAAATTTATAACATGACATATTGCATTCATGAATGCTTTTATCTTTATTTGAGATAATTTTTGCATTTTAAAATTCAAAATTCAAAATTTGGATACAATGAAAATATAAAAATATTATTTTCAAAATTTACAATGTTTAAATCATAGAATTTGAAAATAGTTTTAAAAAATGTCAAACATATATTTGTTGAACTCAATAATAACATAAAATAGAATCTAGATTGCGAACCAAACTAACTCTAAATTTTTGTAAGATATTAACATAAGACAATGAAATCAAATGAGTAATTTCAAATGCTCAATTCCCCCACCTCACCTGCGCGACTTTTTTTTTTCCTTTTTGAGGAAGCCTTGCGAAAATTAGCTATATAGTTTTTATCTAAAGAAGTAAATATTTGTTATATATATCATTTCATCTAAATTTAAAATAAAATAAAAATTGAGTTCACAAATTCAAAGACTTAAAATTTCCCTCCACTCCTATTCCAAAAGAAAAAAGCGCAAATTAAAAAAGTTATTCCCGGAGTATAGTGGTCATTGCAATTAGACCCTCAAACTTTCAATTATAAAAATTGAACTCCTAAACTTCTAAAAGTGTTTAAATTAGACCCTCAAACTTACAATAATTGTAGAAATTAGACCCATAAATGATAAAAATTGAACCTCAAATTTATACGATTATATAAGTTTTAATGTTCAATTTGACTCAATTTTAACATGTATAAAAGGTTGAGGGCTTAATTTGTAAAATTGAAAGTTTAAAGGTATAATTGCAACTACCACTATAGTTTAAAGGAAGTTTTCACAATTTGCCCAAAAAGAAAAACCAATTTAAAAAATTCATTTAATCAATGACAAACACTATGTTATGGTCCATAACTCAACTAAATAAGGCATACATACCCGAGCAAATGGTAAGAGATTAGAATTTTCATCTCCATTCTCTGTTGAACTCTACTGAAATTGTCTTTAAAATAAAAATAAATAAATAAATAAATCTATCTACATTTTAGTCCACAACTCAACCAATATTCTTTTGTAAAATCCTTAAATTGAGACCCTTTCTCCAAAAAGCTACAGAAAGTGAAATGTCCTAATAAAGCAAAAAGGGTGGAAATGGAAGTTAAAATCATCAGTAATTGCAGCAAATGAAATGAACAAAACACACCTTAACTCACCATTATTATAAAGTGACAATTACAAGCATATCTCTCTTTCCCCTCTCTATCTCTTTTGTGTTATTCATGGAAGAAGAAGAATAATTAAACTTCTCAAGCATTTTCCATAGCCTCTGCTAATCTCTAGCAGGATGGATTATTCAGACTTGAACTAGAAAATTAAGACAGGAAAATATCAAACCACACTGACCAGAATTTGTTTGAACCCTACTCGAACACATGCGTGCGTGTACATCTACACAAACACTAAAAGGAATAACCACAACCCCCTGGGCCATATCGTTCATCTCTGAGGCGGATCCACAGTTCGAACATTCACACCTGTCATTCCTTCAATCCTGTCTTTAGTGATCTCCACAAAATGTCCTACTATTTCATAGAATTGCTTAAGACCTGACAATGGGAGGATGATCGAAGAACGATCTGCCCCTGCAACCTGTAACCGATATCGGTCAGGTGAATTTCGTACCAAGAAATTGAAGAAAGCAAACATGGGGTTCAAGACAGACAAGTAGGCCTCAAATTCAGGCTCTTAAGATTAGTTTTCTTGATCATTACCTCAGAAATCCTCAAGAAATGACCCCGGTTGTTACTTCCGAGATCGAAAAAGAATCTCTTTTGATCAGCTCGGATAACTTTTGAAACACCCAGATTCCCCAATTCATCTTGAGCTGACAAGTCTACTTGTCTATCTACATTCAAGTCAGAGGTTGGCCCAGGTTGACTACTATGACCTGATATGAAGCCTGCTCCTACATCATCTGAAAGTCCGACAAGACGTTCTGAATGTTCGGAGTTTTCCTGGTTTGGGCAAAAGAAAACAGCACGAACTGTGTTAAAAGAAAATTGACGGAAACCATGAAAGGCGTGATGAGAAGCTAGACATCATCAGCAGAAACCTGATTGGGCAGTATGAAAAGCCTGGATGCTTCATTGATCTCTGCCAAAATGTTTCTAAATGCAGACCATCCCTCATCTCGGTTGCTTCCAGCAGGAACGATAATTGTGCTGCGGTTTCTACTAACAGAAGCTTCAGATACCTGCCCAGTTGACACAACTTGAAATTCCAAAAGCCATCTCTATTTACAACCCCACAAACCAGATTTCAAAAATCTCTTCTTTTTTTTTTTTTCTTTTTTTTTTTTTTTTTTTGAGACACCCGAAGACAAAAGGGAAAAGAGTTACAGCCAAAACACCAAAATTTCTTAAACAAAAGAATAAGAGTAGATGAAAGAGTTCCCTAATTCCCAAAATCCTAATCTTAAGCCTTACAATCTAGAAGAGGGCAATATTGTACTCAATAGTGACTATAGCTGAAGAGGTCAAATTATCTACCCTCAAATTCCAGAATTCGAATCATTCAGCATTAATTGGTATTTACCTGTAACAAGAATTTTTCTTTTTTTGAATATATATATATATATATATATATAAGAAACATTTCATTGATAAATGAAATAACAAAAATCCCATCACCTATAGGTGATTATAACAAATATATCCAATTGGAAACTAAATAAAATAAACTAACATGAATAAAAGGGTGTTTAGTTTTGCACCAATAAAAAGTTGTAAACAGAACCAAATTCATAAACCTATCAAAAGAAGAAAAAGAATCTCTGAAAAGATGACCATTGCGCTTGCCCCAAAGTGTCCAAAAGTAAGCCTGTGTAATTTACCAACCAAACCATCTTTTTATAACTACCAAAGGAGATGCTAGGATGTCAAAAATGCTATTAGAACATGTCAAAGACCAACCAAAAGCTTTCAAAATAATATGCTAGAAACGAGACATATAACAGAAATTCACAAGGAGCTGGGGACTCAAAATGAAATTGACACATGATGCACCACGATGGAGAAAGAGACATATAAGACATCAAGGTTATAACAAATTAGCAGTATTAACATATCCAGGACTAAGCTCCCATAAGAATTTTTCTTTTTATATATATAAGATCAAAATAAGAATAAATGAGAGCTGAAATGAGCTCAAAGTAGTCAAGGATTTTACAGATGGTTCAGATCCAGAATGATATTTTCTGAAAGAAAAAACGATGGAAACAGTTACAAGCTTGATGATAATATGTAGCCATTTATAAACATCATATCAGATACAGAAAGTTGATTTGCACTCATAAAACTAAACATCACATTCACATATATGTTTAAAGAATAATATGCAACCTTTTTTTTTTTTTTTTTTTTTTTTGAAAATGAAACCCCTGTGGCCAGTTTCAACTAATATGTAGCCATTTATAAACATCATATCAGATACAGAAAGTTGATTTACACTCATAAAACTACACATCACATTCACATATATGTTTAAAGAAACTTCAAACAAATTAATAACCTAGAGTAGGAACATGGGAGCATTGGAGATATGCAGCACACGTGGAAGCTTATTGTAGATTCAACAAGCAATAGTCAAGGGACAGAACATGAGAAGACTGGGAATAAGTGAACTGCAGATATGACTTACGTGAACTGACACGTGAAGATGCAGCTCCAAATGGATCGAAAGAGGGGTTGCTGGGATGTCTGGTATGAAGGGGCAATGAAGCCTGAGGCGGTTTAATCAGCTGCCACACAACGGCAGCCTGTAAGGGTTATTTTGCACAGTAAGTCAACTCCTTGATAGGGGAGAAAGTGGTAATGGCTGGCTAAAGACAGTGATGGAAAAAATGGAACTTCTAAAAGGCTGGTTACTGTAGACATAAAGGGGATGAACTATTCTACTTCAGCACTTCCTTCCCTCTTTGTAATTTCCTGAAGAATATCTATCACAAGAACGCTGATAACAGCTAAAACATACGTTCTTCTTCACCAGAAATTTGTTTCTGGTTTAGAAGACAGAAAATACTTCCAATACTCAAGACAAGCCTCGGCCTAACTTAGTAACACATCCAGTTTCAAGGTCTGATCTCAGAATTTGAAAATGCTTCTGATAACTAGGGCCAAACAAAGTGTCACCCATGTCTTTAGTTTCAGTGTCTAGTCACATTACTGTGGTCCAGTAATCTATTCTGAGAACGATGGTTAAAGACAAAAATTAGAGAGTTATGTGCAAGAGGGAGAACTTAAAGTGTGCAGGAAATGCTTACATGCTCTATACAAAAAATAATTGAAGACTGGAATAGAAAACATATTTATCATCAAATTCAAAATGAAATGCTAAAAATGGTGGCTGCATCCTCCGTTAGTGAAATCTCCTAGTTGGCAGGTTCCCAAGTTTTCCTTCTAACCCACTTCGCTCCAGACTACCCTAATGCCTGATGTGCACCATCCTGTCCGAAACCAAGTAATCAAGGTGTAGGCACTACGCTCTAGTTACTAACCATGCTTCAAATATAAATTAAATCAAGTTCCACACAGCCACAGCCACACATGACTGTACGAATCATTTATAATGTATTAGTGGCACACAGTTGGCTTTAGAGGATGAGGAAGCATATGAAGCATGGATGACATATTTCTTGGGTAATATATCCACATCTATAACCTTTTATGCATCCAACATCAAGACGGGAAACACACATGTACAAGAAATAATAAAATTAGAATGAATGAGAAAAATTAGACGAGGCTGTGGGTAAGTGAAGTAAAATTAATGGATGGAGGACCTTTCTATGTTGTCGCAGATGATAAAATCTGGAGAATTCGGTAAATAATGTTTGAAATGGAACTTTCTAGTTTATATGGACTGATTATATAAGCATATAAGTGAATGTAAATACTTGAGTTTCTCTTTTAACATGAACCTCTATTATGTAAGGTATCATAAAATAAATTGACCAATTGCATTAATATCATTATATATTATATAAAATTAAATATACTAAGAAATCATGTTCTACATTCTATGTCCTTCACATGTTCATGCTAATGATTTGAACAGTCATGTGTGATGTGCCAACACATTCATGCATTTTGCTTCCTAGGTTTTCAGTTTCATAAGCCTAGATATTTTGCAAATAGCCTTTGGCTTGTCATAGCTATGGCAGATGAATAAGTGGAAGATACAAATAAATGAAAACGTTTTTACAGATTAAGAAAAGGGAAGAAGAAAAAAGGAAGGAACAAGAAAATGTCAAATCAAACTGTTCAGGAATCTCTATTAATCATAGTATAATTCATATTTGGAAAGACGTATTTGGAAGTAATGTCAAATGGGAGCTATAAAAGTCATCAAGAAAATAAAGAATGGTTTTTTTCTCTAAAGGACACAGAACATGGAATATGACTGCATAACGAACTCAAAGAGTCAAAGGTCAATTAATTTCATTCTTTTTCTTCTCTCTGATAAGAGTTAATTTCTTGGGCACCAGAAGCTAAAAATATGGAACCTGAAAGCTGAAAGAACTGGGCAGAAGTAGAACTTCAACCAAAGAAAAACTTCAGTACAAAATCATCAGGAGAAAAGATGTCAGCTTTATCTGAAGCACTGTTGCAAATTTAAAGTGAAATTCCAGACCAACAAGACCAATCCCATTCTCCAACACTAATTTGGCAGAATCAAACAAACAAACTACAGAGAATACTTTCAAGAGAGGAAAAAAAGTGGATATTCAAGAAAGTTGGAATCTCGAGAAAAGAAACAAACAACAAAAGGGGTAGCAGGAAAAGCAATTTACCTTCAAGAAACGACCCCTCCTATTCTCGCCAATGTCAAAGTAAAACACCTGAAAGGCACAATGAGTACACAAAAAAGGGCAAAAATTGACCACAAGAACAAAGAAATAAACTAAAAAGAAAAACAGGAAGATGAGAAACAAAGATGCCTTTGTGTCGAGCTGCAATTCCTTGCTAAAAACCTCTGGATCATCAGAATTGATATAGTAATTGAAGAGATCTAAGAACCATGGAATCCCAGAGAAAGGAACAATGATCGTTGACCTTGTAGCCGATGTCTTCTCTGAAATCTTCAGATATCGACCTCTGGGATTCTCCTTCAGATCGAAGTAGAACAGCTTGTGTTCCACCTGCAGCGTTTTGCACATCAGCTCCACGTCATTCCCTCCGCCACCGCCAGCCACTCCTCCCACCGCCACGCCACCCGCCGTCGTTCCCCCAATTCCCACCCCACCTCCGCCGGAATTCCCCTCCATCTCCCGCTCCCAGCTCTGACTCAGTTTCTACTTATAATTCCCCACGATTTACGCGATTATCTAAATTTGTACAAGAATCTCGATTCAATTAATCAGCATCATCTCTTCTCCAATTGGGTTTACAAACAAAAACAAAAACACACAGAAATTGGAACGAACGAGCCCCGATTCGAACAGAAATCGATGCAAAAACCTGCGAAATGCCTTCAATACAAACAAAATACAAGAAAAGAATCAGAAACCTAGAAATGGGAGATCTAAGAAGTGAACCCCATGAGAGAAATAGAGAGAAAAAAGGGGATTTTGGCAAAAGGGTTCTGCAAAATTAGGGTTAGAGATTACATCAACGAATTTTTATGGGGTTTTTTTTGGGTTTTTAACTGTTGAAATTGAAATTAAAATGAGATTGAAAGATGATGAAGAAGAAGAAACATATTTCGAAGATGATTTTCATAGAGTTTTTTCTGTACCTTTGAAACCACTGTAGGGTAATATTGACAATCTCCAAAGTCAACTTCGGTCAAAGGCTGGCCTTTCTGATAACAGTGACCAATGGCAGCATCCTATGATGATCTCTACTTTGTAAGAAGAAGAACCACAATGTTTTCTTTTTTTCATTTTCTTTTTCGTTTTTTCCCTTATGATTTATATTTTAAACATTTCTTCGAATGAAATTGATTGATTTTATATAAGGAGAAAAATATAATAATAAACATATTAGTTCGTTAAACTAGTTATGATTTCTTGATTTGATTTTTGTCATTGCCTTGAACATGTTTTTGCTCGTATTTTTTTTCTTGTGAATTCTAGCCTAGTTAGGTATTTATGTATTGTGTAATGGGCGAGTTGAACCAATTATCATTCAAGCATAGTTGTCTCAACAAGTCCTAAATAGTTGTAAGCAATGATCTTATAAATAAGGAAACAATTCTCGCTGCTGAAGTACGTATTTTCTTTTATAGACTATTAGTACTAAACACTTTATTTGCCAACTTCAGTATCAAAGTATGTGTGATTTGACACTACGTTAGTGTGAGTTCTTTCACAAGTCACGTCAGTAGCATTAGGAACATCATAAATGTCCTTGATGAGATTTACATTGCAACCTATAATATTTATTATCATTTCAAATTTTGGTTTTTAATATATGGGTTCTTACAATAGTTCACCTTAAAAAATTATTTAATTGTATATTTATGTGTAATATTATTGTTTTGTAATTTACGTTGGTGCTACAATTATGGTCAAATTACTTTTTGAATTAAAAAATATATATTATAATTTGTGTACAGGTTAAAATTTGTCTGACATTAATTTCGATACAAGATATTTCATTTGTATGATAAGTCTCCTACTCGAATGTATCTCAACCTGCTAAATATATAATGCTCTTGCTTTTAGCTCACCTTAATTGCATGACTATCTTGTTACACGAGTCATTATTATCTATTAATATTATTTTATAAGGTAAGGTTCAAAGACCACTCTACCCAATAAGAACTTAACATGGTTAACAAAACCTTTGATGAATATACTTTGCTAATAAAGATTATAGAGTAAACTCCTTCCTCACATTGGTAATTTAAAAAAATTGTATTTTATTGGTCAATTGAGCTAACATATAATTAATTCTCTATTTCATTAAAAATAACTTAATTAGTAGTTGACTAGTTTGTCATCTACTTTTCGATAAGTTATTCATCAATTCTGACTATAGTTTTTTCAACATCTATAGTGTGATGTCAAAATGAGTATATGATTGAACCAAACTTTATGTTGAACTATACAGAATGAAGTTCATTTTTTGATTCATTACAAACTCACACTTATATATTTTTTATAGTTATAATTTTAATAAAAATTTGAGTCTCAACCAAATAACTAAATTATTGTACACTAGGGTAAGATGAGTAAAATGTCATAGAGCATAAGTACCCATAATAAATAAATAAATATATACATATATTTAATATTTTTGCCAAGTTCAACCAGTCAAGTAATTTCTTTTTGATATTTATATTTTTAACCTTAGTTTTTATTAAACACTCATTTTCAATTTTTGTGTTAATGTTCTATTAATTAATTTTAAAAAATTTTAAATTTATGTCTAATAATTTTAAATTTGCATTTTATAATTATTTAATATTAATTAATATACATTAAAGCCAAAGATTAAAGTGAGTATTTAATAAAATATTGAGGACAAGAGTGTAAATTCTGAAATCTATGGACCAAATTGAAAAAAAAAACTCAAATTTTAAGAATAAAATAGTTTCATTTTGAAATTTAGGTGCTAAATTGAAATAAAAATCAAAACTTAATGAGTAAGAACGGTAGGTGTGTGTAGTGATCAGTTAGGGTTTTTTTTTTTTTTTTTAACCAAACCACCACCAGACCGACTATGGTTGGTTTAATAAATGTTCAAACCAATCTTGACCGTCAATGAGTGAAAACCGGCCACTCCTGTCCCCCTGCCAGTGGGGAATCCGTTCCTGGGTCGTCGCTCTGCTATGTCTGGCTCACGATTTCACCTTTCATATGTAAATAACTGTAATCCTCAATAGTATACTCCTCCTCCCTGTCTTGTTAGAGTTATGGTTCGAATTACATCTCCGGTGACTCAAATATGGGACTTCCGTCAAAGCGGTCGGTGGGTTTTCTTTTTTGAATTTTTTTAAAAAACAATGTCGGTTTGAAATTTTCTCAAACCGATACCAACCGAGTTAGGGGTGTTCAAATGACTAGACAGCCCAAACAAACCGAACTACCCTACACGAAATGTAAGGGTTTGGTTGGGTTAGTTTTATTCTTGAGTTGGGTTGGGTTGAGTTAGGTCAACCCAACTCAAATTCTATATATATTAATAAAAAAAATTATACATGCAATTTCGCTTTGTTTAAATTTTGATTATTTTGTATTGAGTAATTTGTGAATTTTAATAATTTTCTTTTAAAATTGTTATGATATCTATCTTTGTTTAAAGTTTGAAATAAATATCATAGATATTTGGTATTTAAGATTTAAATTTTATGAGATTTTAATTATTAGTCATGTGTTGTAGAGAAATTTACATTTTTTTAATTAAAAAGAAAAAATAAGTTATAACCGGACAACCCAACCCAACCTGAATTTTAAGGGTTGGGTTGGAGACTTTATTTGGGTCTTTTGGATTGTCAACCTAACCACCCCGAATTTTCAAGTTGGTTCAAGACACACCGTTAACCCAACCCAACCCAACTCATGTACACCCCTAGACCAAGTATATCTTCTTCTCCAACCAATCACCTTCGGTTCGGACAGTAAGCTCGATTTTTTAGTCTATCATGCTCACTCTAACCGTCGATAACCATTTGGTTTTTTATTTTAGTTTTCGAAAATTAACCTTATAAACACATTTTTATCTTTAAATTTACTGATTTGTTATTACTTTTCTACCGATGTTTTCAAAAACCAAATCAAGTTATTTTTTATTTTGAAAAATAATTTTAAAATTTAAATAAGAACTCAAATGTAAAAGTATGCAAACTAAAAATAAACAATCACATATATTTATCAAATGAACATAAAAGTATAATATGTTAAAGGTTAAAATATCATCTTGGTTTCTATACTCTGACGTTTGTTCAATTTTAGTCTTTATACTTTCAATTGTCCAATTTTAGTCTCGATATTTTCAACAAATCTTAAATTTAATCCCCAATATCAGTTTATTGTTATTTTTATATATATATATAAAATTATTGTTTATCTATAGATCTTTACTATAAATTTTGAAAACGTATTCAATTATTTTATCTTTTTGTATAAAAATTTAAATTATTATTTAATCAATTTTTGTAAAGAAAATAATTTTTGAAAAACTAAATTTAAGATTTAGGACTTGTTTGGATTAACTTAAAAAAAATCCTGGATTAACTTAAAAAAAAAAAAAAAAAAGATTTTCAAACACTTATTTTCATTTAAACATAGAATTTACAAATAAAGATTAGATAGACTTTTAAAATTCATTTTAAGTGGTTGTCAAATATACCTTTATTAAAAGTACAATAATTTAACGTGGACAAGTGAGAAAGTATGGAGGCCAAAATCCAAAAACTTGGAACCAAAATAGTATTTTAAGGGTGTTTGGGAACCAATAGGCTTGTAATGTAATCTAAAATGAATGTTTAGATTGAGCGTTATGAATCCGATTTGTAATATTATTTTCAATCCAATTCTATTTTCTACGGTTTTTATGATTCCCGATATCATTTAGAAGTATAGAGATAAAAAGGAATGAAAAAAATGGTTTGTCCAAACAGAGAGTGCATTTTTGTTAAACATAGTAACGGAGTTCACTCTCCAATGGAGGTTTTGAAATGCGTTGGTCTCTATCCCTCCTCTGCCAATCGTCTCCTTCCTTCGTCAAGCCCCCCATTTTCACAGCCCCTCTTGCATTCACTTCCCTTCTTAGCAACTGCCGCACTCCTCTTCACCTTTATCAAATCCATGGCTTCATGTTGCACAGAGCTCTCGATCAGGACAATCTCTTTCTCAGCCGATTCATCGACGCTTGTTCCTCTCATGGCCTCTCTTCATACGCTTTTTCCGTCTTCTCAAACAAAACCCACCCCGATCTTCGTCTCTACAACACGGCCATTAAAGCCCTTTCTCAGACCTCTTCTCCCGTTAACGCCATTTCGCTTTACACCAGGATTCGGATTGACGGATTGCGCCCTGATTCCTACTCTATCCCCTTTGTTTTGAAGGCCGTTGTTCAGTTATCCGCTATTGAAGTTGGGCGGCAGATTCATACCCAGACGGTTTCTTCAGCTTTGGATATGGATGTGAATGTTGTCACTTCTTTGGTTCAAATGTATTCTTCTTGTGGGTTTGTTTCTGATGCTCGTAAGCTGTTTGATTTTGTTGGTTTTAAGGATGTGGCTTTGTGGAATGCTATGGTTGCTGGGTATGTTAAAGTTGCAGAACTTAAGAGTGCACGAAAGGTGTTCGACGAAATGCCTCATAGGAATGTGATATCTTGGACTGCTTTAATTGCTGGGTATGCACAGAGCAATAAGCCCCATGAAGCGATTGAGTTGTTTAGGAAGATGCAGCTCGAGGAAGTGGAGCCTGATGAAATTGCAATGTTGGCTGTGCTCTCCGCTTGTGCTGATCTGGGAGCACTTGAGCTTGGGGAGTGGATCCATAACTATATTGAAAAGCATGGTTTGTCTAGGATTGTTCCATTGTACAATGCCCTTATAGATATGTATGCAAAATCAGGCAACATAAGAAGAGCACTGGAAGTTTTTCAGAATATGAAGCAGAAAAGTGTCATAACTTGGTCTACCATGATTGCTGCCTTGGCTCTTCACGGCCTTGGAGGAGAAGCCATTCACATGTTCCGTAGAATGGAGAAGGCAAAAGTTAGGCCGAATGAAGTAACTTTCATAGCAATTCTATCTGCTTGCAGCCATGTTGGGATGGTGGATTTGGGCCGTTATTATTTTGATCGAATGCAGTCAATGTACAAAATTTTGCCAAAAATTGAGCACTATGGCTGTATGATTGATCTGCTGGCTCGTGCTGGTTATCTTCAAGAGGCACAGAAACTACTTCACGAGATGCCATTTGAAGCAAATGCCCCTATATGGGGGTCTCTTCTTGCTGCTTCCAATATACATAGGGATGCTGGGCTTGCAGAGCAGGCTTTAAGGCATCTTGCTAAGCTAGAGCCTGAAAATAGTGGGAATTATACACTCTTATCCAATACATATGCTGCTCTTGGTAGGTGGAATGAATCTGGTATGGTGAGGAAGGTGATGAGAAATGCAGGTGTAAAAAAGGCTCCAGGTGGAAGCTTTATTGAAATTAATAACAGAGTGTATGAATTCCTGGCTGGAGATAAGTCAGATTCCCAGTTACATGGGATGCATCAAGTATTGTGCAAAATGATTCTGCAGTTGAAAATGGCCGGGTCGTATCAGGAGGAATGGAGCAAGTTTCTTGACTACGATGAATGATATGAATAGGCTTCATCACTTTAAAAGATATTGAAAATTTACATTTTTAGTCCACAAGAGTTTTCACTTTGTATCTATCTAATCGCTGAATTTTTGGAAGTTCATAATAAACTTGAGTGTTACAAAACAAGTCTATTTGGTTCCAAATCACGGGAAACCATTTGACCTCGGGACTAATTGGACCTATTTTGCAAAACTCAAGATTTTGACTGTAACTTTTGAGTATTCAAAAGACCAAATAGACATGAAAAGTGCCAATTTAGGCTTAAAAATGTAATTCATCCAATATTTTGTATGGGGAATTCAGAGAAATGACCTCATAAGTCATATGAAAAGTCAACATGGCCATACTGCCCAAGTTGGAGAAGGGCAAGCAAGATTTTCTGCATTGGCAAGTCTTGACAGCTATTTAGTTTTTGATATGGCTCTGCCTAGTCGGCCCGAGCATAACTTAGTTAATAAGGTGCCAACAATTACCATCTCAAAAGTCTATGGTTCGATCCCACCCTTGAAATTCTTCATAAAATATACAAAGGATCGCCATCTTTTAGACACTTGCAGGATCATGGATCTGTTATGTCAATGCAGTTTGCAAAGCAACTGTCTTGTGTGAGCGAGAGACTTCATTTATCGTTTCATTTTTGGACAGAATTCTTCAACCTTAAGGTACAGGTTTTAGTTCAAGATCCAGTTACTGTGTTAAGTAGAGGTTGAAGTCGAGTGATTTGCGGAATTGAGATGTTAGTAAACTCGTCCGATATGTTTCAAGGGTGATATTTGGAAGATGTCTTGACCTTCCCTTTTAATCTATGTTTCTGGAGAAGCCATGTATAATGAAGCAAGGATACTGGACAGAAAGAGAGTCTTCTTAGGATTCTAGTTTTCATTTGAGGTTAAAAGCTTGCGGCTTCAGTTTCAACAATGAGAGATCTTCAGTTGAAAGGTCATGCATTGTTTTATTTTTGTTTTTTTCTTCTACCAAGTTTCGTGATAAAAGAAAACCATATTAATTTCCAATTTTGACTTTTGGGATCAATTAATATGCTGAGTTAGTTGCAGATGCTTGGTTTTTTTTTAGTACAACATATTAGGCAGAGATTCAAAACTCCTATAGATATGATCATGTTTGTAAAATTGCTAATAATTTTCCAACCCCTATCACATGCATGGACTTTCGGTTTGATCATTTATCTCCTTGTGGTTTCTTAATGGTTGCAATCAGCCTCTTTCATTAAATGAATTTTTATTTTTTGGATAATTGTGGTTTCTCCTTCCTCTCTCTTGTTCACTCTCTTCCCTCTTCATCCTCTCTCTTTCTATCTCTCTCTCCATGTCTCTTCATCAAGTTCTTAAGAAGTCAATATCAAACTTTAACCTGAGAAACTCGATCATCTTTGTAGTACTGGGTTTATAGTTCGATTTTTATCACTTCGAAAATAAATATTAAATATACAAAATTTACCATTGTTTTGCTTTTACATTCCCTGATTTGTCCACTTTTCATAAGCAGTTTAGAGGTGCAAATCAACCACTAGTCACATCCAAGAACTCCCAATATGTTACATTCTGAATTCTTTTATGTTTAAAATCACATCGATGAAGAAGAAGATACTTGATACTTAGCTGTATTATAAATTGAATATGTCCCTTCTCCAACTTTGCGAAGCATCAAAAACAAGAGTCTCGTGAGGAGTTTAGCGATTGCCCTCATGGGTTGCTTGCAATTTAAACTTTTGGGAACAATGAGATTAGAGATGATGACGGGGTGGGGCCGGAGATGGCTTCTCCGCTTCTCGTCCCCATTCCCCATTTCATTTCCTATTCCTGTCAAATTTCCCGCGAAAAATTTTTACCTGTTTGATTCCTTTTTAGAAAGAAAAAAAAAATCAATTACCATAAATCATTATTAAGAAAAAATAATAATAATTAAATTGTTAACTTTTATATGATTAGTTCCACGTGAATAATTAAAATTGTAAGACAGATTACTCAAAATTTTGAAATCGAAGGAAATAATTATCTATCAAATTATTCATATATATAATCTAGATTGATTGGAATTCAAACATATATTTTCTTTTACACTAACCCAAACCTATTCATTATTTTTACCATTAATCTTGAAAATCAAATATGATATTTATATAATAAAAATCAATAACATAAAATCAAATTATCAGGGAATTTTTTTCTCCCATTCCCCGTTAACGGGGAATTCCCGCCCCGGGGACCCATCCTTGTGGGGAAAGTAGACATGAGAAAGAGAGAGGATGGAGAGGAAGAGAGAACAAGAGAAAGGAGAGAGAAACCACAAATATCCACAGTCTATAGAAGTCTATAACGGTCTATTGTTATTTATTATTGATGCATAGTGAAATTTTTCTATATTTATAAATAATTTGATATTCTTTTTATATTTGAAAACAATCCTAAAATAAATAAATGGTGAAGTATTCTCAATTCATAAATGCACATCTTTTTTTTGTCAAGTAGAATGCTTTACTAACAAAGGTTTCCAAAATGAAAAGTAACAATATTGTTATGTAGGTATTGTGCAATAGGTCATTTAGAAATTCAAAACTTCTAAAAATCAATTCGTCTATTGAGTATATAAACTTAAATTTCATGAGTTCAACTCTATGTTTATTAAATTTATGATTTTTTTTTAAAATTAAAATATAAAGATTAAGTTCGAACTTTTAAAAGTTCGAGAACTATAAAAACACGATCATCAAAATTTAGAGACTACATTTTTAATTTAACCTAAAGGGGCCGTTTGTTTTCCGAGAATATATACAACCGAAATATTTAGATGTCCGAAATTATAGATATCTAGAATTACATACGTCCGACATCCTTAAATATCACGTTTATTGTGTATGAATATTTTTTAAGATATATGAGAATACTTGGATAATTGTGTTTGTTTTGTAGGATTTTTGCTCAGAATATCTTAAATTTATATAGTGTTTCTAAAATGCCCTTATGACTATTCGTTAATTTAATATAAGTTAGAACTTACATAATACATATATTTTTATTAATTTATATTTCTTTGGACTGTTTTCAAACATAGCAAAATGGGCTAAACTAATAGACCACGATAGACTTCTACCGTGGTCTATCGCCTATGTAAAGTGAAATTTTTCTATATTTGTAAATAGTTCGATATTTTTTCTATTTATAATAATTTGCCTATTTCTTTTTAAAATTAATATAGTTTTATTATTCTATTTGTTAATTTTCTCACCAAAATAATATATATTAATTTAAGATTTTTTTTATAAAAATAAATATTAATTTTATTAAAAAAAAACTACAATAACGAAGGAAAGTAAAACATATGCTAATAATTGACACGACCTTTCATCCTAGAGATGAAAAATTTGATTTCGCATCCCACAATTGTTGTACTCAACACATGAATCCAAAAAACAAGATGTTCAGGAATTCCAAAATGTCCACTCAATGGAAATTTTAGGTTTCCACCAAACAAGGACTTAAAAGAAACCACTCAATCATTGCTAAAAGAAAATCTACTTCAAATTTATTGATTTAAAATTAAAAATAAAACTTGATTATTATATATACTTATTGCTTAACATACTTTTGTTGTAAAAAATAGATTCAATTATAAAAAACCTTGAACTATGCACTTTGTTTCAAAAATATCCTTAAATTTTCAAAAGCTTTAAAAATACTCTCATACTTAAAAAAAAAATGTTCAAAACTACCATTGTCGTTAGTTTTGGATGGAAGCCGTTAAAGTTTTATTTCAAAAATACTCCGAAACTTTTGAAATGCCCTTAACTAAAAGAAATATTAAAAAATACCTTCATCGAACAAAAACAGTCAATACCTCGTTACAAAAATAGCTTTAAAATTAAAAAAAAAATATTAAAAATTATTCCTAACATTAATATGATGATCAATTTGTTTGAAATTTTCTTAAGTTGGAAAAGAATGAACTTCAAAACAAATTATATTGATATACTCTTTTTTTTTTTTTTTTTATATATAGATACTTTCATTTTTCTCTTAATTTAAATTATATACATATCCTATTTTTTCATACAATATTCTCATTTTTCTCTTAATTTAAATTATATACATATCCTATTTTTTCATACAATATTCTCATTTTTCTCTTAATTTAAATTATATACATATCCTATTTTTTCATACAATATTCTCATTTTTCTCTTAATTTTACAATTCTTAACTTACACTAATTTCATGACCAACCAAAATTTTAAGTCAAACCATAAAATCCCATAAAATCTCACAAAATTCTAAAATTGAAATCTCTCCTTAAATCATACCAAAATGATAAATAGTCAAAAAAAAAAAAAAATGTATTTGGTTATTAACACACCCTCAAATTCTAACGGTTTTTATTTATTTATTTCTTTTTATCGTTTTGGTATGTTTAAGGGGAGATTTTGATTTTGAAATTTTGCGAGATTTCATGGGATTTCATGTTTGAACTTAAAATTTTGGTTGGTCATGAAATTAGTGTAAGTTAAGAATTGTAAAATTAAGAGAAAAATGAGAATATTGTATGAAAAAATAGGATATGTATATAATTTAAATTAAGAGAAAAATGAGAATATTGTATGAAAAAATAGGATATGTATATAATTTGTTTTAAAATGAATTCTTTTTAAAAAAATTAAACAAATGAATCACCCTATTAACATTAGGAGCAATTATAAT
Source organism: Citrullus colocynthis (assembly GCA_031780015.1). NCBI lineage: Eukaryota > Viridiplantae > Streptophyta > Magnoliopsida > Cucurbitales > Cucurbitaceae > Citrullus > Citrullus colocynthis. The sequence continues at coordinate 2,629,424 of QLSR01000224.1, read as the reverse complement.
ATTTTTAAAAAATTTTAAATTTATTTTTGCAACTGGTATTAAGAATATTTGTTCAGATACTTATGATGAAGGTAACTTTTTAAAACTTTTTTTGAGTCAAGGGTATTTTTGAAATTTTTGAAAAGTTTAGGATTGTTTTTTAAACAAAACTTTAATGGTTTCCCTCGAAAATCAATGATAAAGTAATTTTGAATCATTATTGAAAGTTTAAGGATATTTTTGAAACTTTTGAAACTTAAAGATGTTTTATGATTTAGCCCAAAAAACAAAAACAATAATTACATATATTTTCTCAATTTTTAAAAGACCAATCTTATTTCTCAAAAGAAAAAAAAAAAAAAAAAAAAAAGAACTGATTTCTTAATGGGCCTGCTCCTCCGTCTCTTTCATCATATTTTTAGGGTTTAGGGTTTCTTCTCATTGCTCTATAAAATGCGTGCATCCGGCAGTGTCCATAGAAAAAATTCGGCAAACTTCGGATTTCCTGTCTTCGATTTTCTTCACTTTTCATTCTTCTCTGCTTTAGATCTCTTTAACTTTGAACAATTTTCTTAAGTTTGATTTGATTTTGTGTTTGTTGAATCATAGCAACGGAGAAAGAAGCCTAATATTGCAATTCTCTGATCTGCCGAAATGGAAATCGATCAGAGAATCTATCGTTAGGCGATACGGAAGGTCGGTACACAGAACATTATGTGTATTTCTCCCTTTAGCTCCGAGTTTCCTCGTTTCTCTTCTTGGAACGGTAGGATTTTTCGGTGACAAGGTAGATATATTCTGTTATTCCTTCTGATTTCTTCGTTTCGTATTATGATTTTGTTGAATTTATGAGAACTTTTGTTGATTTCATTGATGCGTTCAACTGATTTTTTTGTTTGAATCTCGACGAATCTGTTTCTCCTCCTGATTTCTTCGGTTTGAATTCCGATTTTGTTGATTTCATTGATGCGTTCGAGTGTTCTCTGTTTGAATCTTGATGTTTCGTTCTTCCATATTTGATATTGATTTTGAGGTTTTTTTGATGTGAAAGGATGAAAAAAAATCAGACGGATTCCCAATGATAGTCCATGATATCACAACCAGCTACTTCTGATCACATCAAAATAATTTCTAGTTCTTTTTTTAACTTCTGATTTTCTACTATTTTCGTTTTAATGCACCAAGGTATTTCTTCAATCTTTAATAACGAGGCCGGTGATGTGATGATAAATATTTGCTACTCTTGATGGGATTGTCCCATTTGATGATCACTAACCACCAAGATCTCTGAGGCCATTACCAAGATTTCAATGTGCCCTAAACCACAGCATTTGCTTGTTATTTTAGGCTCGATTTTTCTCTGCTCTTCCGTACTTTCAACGAAGTCAAACAATCATGAAACATGGACATGTGGACCAAATCTCTAATATCTTTTTAGGATGGATTGAAATTGGACATGACAAATTAATCAAATAATAATTATTATGTTGTCAAGCCTATGTTTATTTATGATTTCAAAATATATTGGAAAAGATTGCTATTCGGCATCGGACGAACATTCTAGTTGTGACTAAACTTGGATGACCATCTATTGAATGATTTAACTTGACTTATCATGCATTTGGTGACCTAAAGTCTAACATAAACATTATTGGCTATTTAATAAGAGATTTAACTAGATTTAACGTGCATTTAGTGGCCCAAAGTCTCACAAACATGATAGGACATCGATTGACACTCCTAAAATAGTAGAAAACTTGTTGGTTTCTAGAAACTTAGAGGATATAAGTAGTTGGGACTATACTTAATTGGGTCATGGACTCTAGGAACCAAAGATGAACGGCAGTATTGGCAACATCAGTCAGATTGGTTTTTGGTGTTCTCATGTACACTCTTAAGTGAAATCACACAATCATGCAATTTATAAGTTTGACTTTGGGATCGATAAATTCTAGTGAGAAATCCGTGTTACATATGTAAAATGTTTGTTTTAATTTAAAGTTTAAAAATAAAATTTTATTTATGTAATAAAAAAATTATATCTGACTTAGTTTCTATGATCAAAGACTTTTATGAAAATTGATTCTATATGTCTATTTATTCTTTGCCTGTCATAAAAGTTTGCGTTTTTATCCATAAAACATGATCTTTTTTGTTTGCGTTTTTATCCATAAAACATGATCTTTTTTCTTTTTCATTATTTCAAATTCTTTAAGAAAATTTTTGTATCATTTCAACTTATTTTCTTTCCAAATTTGTTTGTCTTTAAATATTTGTTACTTTTGTTTTCTTACTAAATATTTGTCTCTATAAAACATTAATTTTTCTTGTATTATTTTGATCCAACATATCATAAAATACAACTGATTTACTACATTATACAAACTTTTTGATCTAATATTAGTTTCATAATAATGTATTTAAAGACTGAGATGAGATTTAATAAATATGGAACCATAGTAATAAATTTTTGTTATGGGCAATCAAGTTAGAGAAATTGATGAAGATAAAGAGAAGTGAAAAATTGGCTTGAAAGAATGTAATGATATTGAGTCATATTAAATATAAAATCACCATAAAATTTTAATACTCCATAGCAAATGTTATAATTGATTCTAAAGCCAGAAACAATTATGTGAATATGAAGTCAAACATCAAAATGGTAGAGTTTCGAAGATGAAATGCGAAAATGCATCGGTGAGTTTGATATTTCTTTCATATATAATTTTTACAACCTTATACATGGATTGTAACACCACTGGTTTGATGTGCACCCATTTGATTTAAAAAGATGCTTACATTTGAACTATCCGATAAATGGAAGTGTAGAATGTCTTAAGAGATACATACATTCAAATAGTACATCCCATCAATAGATGGTGAAATTGACATTTAATAATATGTTAGGGGAAAAAAGGGAAAGGAGAGATGGTTCCCTTTACAGCCTCTTTTACTATAGTGAGGTAGAGATAAAACTTCTAATTTTAAAAGGAAGTATACCTGTGGTTGTATAATTGCTAATGACCATTGGATTTTTTGTTTGTAATTTTTGAAAATCTAATCTATAAAACACCCATTCAAACTTCTAAATGTCTTGAAAATGATGCCAAATTTTGATAATTAAAAAGAACAGTTTTAAAAGCGCGGTTTTTGAAATTTGGTTAAAAATTAACTTAATAAATATGCAAATTATTAGGGCCAGAAGTGTTAGATTTTGAAACATAAGAACTAAATAGAAACTAAACCTAAAACTCAGAGACCAAAAGAGATATTTTTAAGGAAAATTGTTATTTTCCACTCATTTTAATTAGAAGGATTAGTCATTATTAAAAAAAAAGTTAGAAGTTCTCGTATTTCTATGGTTATATGGTAGTTTCCTTTTCAAAGTTTAGAAATTTAGTAAAATAAAACTACAATTAAGATTGGAAATATTGACGTTGATGGAAATGTATTTCCCATTTCATAATGAGAAATGATGAATTCCAATTTTCGAGAAACTTTAAAGGAAAAAAAAAAAAAAACTTTCTAATTTTCCTAAATAATTCTAAAATCACCAGTTTTCATCAAATTTCTTTCAGAACTACAATAATTCTCGAATTAAAACACCCTTTTTCACCTTTTTGTCTAATATGCACTTGTATACCCAATTAAGTTTATGTTTAAAATACAAATTCATTCACGAATCAATGATTGTATAAACCATATCTGAAGCAAATCTTGAAAATGGGAGCAAACTCATCTACTCCATCAAGGAAAATTTAAATATAAAGACAAATTGGGAAATTGCGAAAAGTGAAGAACCTGTGGAAAGGATGAATTAGGAAAAACTAAAAATTATTGGCCATTTAATAAACAAAAATATCTCTCAATTTATCGAAGTAGCAATCATAATTCACCACCAATTTGATTTGTTGTTCAGGGGAATATTTATATAGTGTTTTGACATTTTTGTTTTCGTTTGGCTTAAAATTCATAGTATTGTACTTGAAAATAAAATTGATTGAAAGAAATTAAGAGAAAATTAACACAAGTTTAAAAAATGAATAAAAACAATTTTTTTTTTTGGTTAAAATGGGGTTTTAAAAGTTGGGCAATGAGGCTTCACCTATCTACCATGTATTGATAATTCTATATAATATAAATAATGTAAATTTGTTTAAAAATCATAAAATATCTATTTACTAATTGAAATTTATTTTTTGATTTTTTTTGTTTTTATGATTTTTTTTTAGAAATGTTTATCGAAATTGAATTGATATTTCTATTGAAAATTCTATAAAATCAAGATATTTCCGTCGGTATAGATATTTTAATCATGGCCTAAAATT
>QLSR01000224.1:2573096-2624594 GCA_031780015.1 Citrullus colocynthis | reverse complement strand
CGAGAGAGAGAGAGAGAGAGAGAGAGAGAGAGAGAGAGAGAGAGAGAGACTGAGAGAGGAGAGCGAGACTGAGGGAGGGAAATTAACTCGCGAGGTCGGGGATTAATCGGTGAGGGGTACTCGGGTAATGATCTTCGACCCGATCGGGTCGAGGTCCCGCGGGTTTTTTTGCCATCCCTACATAAAGGTTTGTTTGGTGGAAATATCAAAACAAAAATTTGAAATAGGAGATTCAATAAAACCAAAGTTGTATTTCATGTTTTCATATACGTGTTCAGTAGCAAGCAAATTAAAGTTTGATTCTAATTTAAACAATTATTTTAAATGTGTTTGATAATATATTTATAAATTATAAAACTAGTTGCGGTTATTCACTAACTAATAAGTACAAACTATTATTAATTAATTTATGAACTTGTTTTATATTAAAACTTTTTTTTGTGCAATTTTAATTTTAAAAATTGAATCAAGATTATAATATGAAATATTATATTTCTAAATGTTTTTATATTTATTTAATATAATTGTGCATTTTAAAATCTAAAATTCAAAATCTAGACAAACTGAAAAACATAAAAATGTTGTTTTCAGAATTTGGATCACAAAATACGAAAACAGTTTTCGAAAACAGAATCCAAATTGTCTGCCAAACACATCTTTGTTGAATCTAAAAATATAAAATTCTAAGATTACCAACCAAACATGGCCTAAAGGTTCCATAATCAATTTCCCTAACAATTGACCAAAGTTTTATAGTTAAAAGATTCAAGCGTTCATCAGTATCTTTAACCATAGCATAGCAAAGCAATTCAGTTCAAAGATAAATGAAATGCCAAAGTTTTATAGTTAAAAGATTCAAGTGTTCATCGAGATCTTTAACCATAGCATAGCAAAGCAATTCAGTACAAAGATAAATGAAATGTCAATGTTAAAATTTCCCAAGTAAAAGGCATTTGCAAGTATTGAACAAATAACATAATCCATACCTCAATCTTCCAGTTTATCACAAAGGAATCCCCAATTCAGAGACTTTCATCGCCCTATTTTCAAGCAAATTCCTCTGACGCTTTAAAAATGTTGCCATCGAAGCAACCTACGAGTAGGGGAAACACAAAGTGATGAATTTGAGAAATAAATTAAATTGGACAGTCCCCAACTTTTGTGGTTGTGAAATCAAACATGTAGAATTCATGGACATCATGAGACAAAATTGAAACGTCGTGGTTTCACATAAAATTTAATTTTGCATCTAGTAGATCTCAACATCTATAAATTGTTAAGTTGACCTATCGACACACCCTTAAAAATTCAATAACTAAACTTGTAGCTTAGGCCATGTTTGGTCACCATTTCGTTTTTAGTTTTCTAGTTTTTGAAATTTATGTATGTTTCCTCCTTATTTTTCAATTATGGTTTCTACCATTTTTAAAAGAACAATTTGGATTCATAATCTAACATAGAAATTGTGTGTGAAAGCAGGGTTTATAAATTGAATTTTCAAAAACCAAAACCTCGTTTATTAACCATTTGGTTTGTGAAAATTAAACCTATTTTCCTCCCAATTCCTTACAATGGTTTTTCATCCATCTCAAGTAAAAAAAAGTTGAATTCTTAAAATTTTAAAACAAAAAAGTTTTCTAAGACTACTTTTTTTTTTTCATTTTCAAAACTTGGGGCTGGTTTTTTAAAACATTGGTAAAAAGTATATAACAAAGCAAGGAATTTAAAGGTGGAATGGGTGTTTACAGGCTTAATTTTCAAAAACTAAAAACTAAAAATCAAATATTTACCAAATAGGTTCTAACTGTAGTTATCAAATGGGGGTTTAACTAGACATAAAATTCAATCAACTGTACAGTATAAAATTCAAATCTCAACGAGAAGGAAAGTTGAGTATATCAGGCTGACCTCTGCTCGAAGTTTTAATGCGTCCCTACCAGAAATTTCCCGCAGCCCATCCATCAAATCTGCAGAATTTGAAAGATATAAGGACTTCATGAAATTATGTGCTAAAGTGTGCTCTTTTACTTTCAAGTCTCAACCAACCACCTAATCAAACCCCGTAATTATATCTGCCCATAACAGATGCCATACAGAAACAAAATGGCAATATAAATAATTTTATTCTCCACATGATACTTTAGTTGCGAATGTCGTCATGCAACATTAAAAATAATTTACAATCTAAATACTAATTAGACTTTCAATTAAGAATATGATAAGAAACTAATACTAAAAAATACAAGGATACATGAAAATAAAAAGGACAAAACAGAAAATAGAAACTAACAAAACAAAACAAGAGAAAAGACGAGAATAAACAAAGCATTAAAGGGGTGTTTCGGGGACCGTAATGGAATAGGATGGTAATGTAATCCAAAATCCATGTTTGGATTGAGCGTCTTGGGCTTGATTTGTAATACAAAACTCATTTTGTTCCAACAGTTTTCAACCCAACCCTCTTTCCCACCGTTTTCATATTTCACGATCTCATTTTTGTTCTGTCATCTATTACTCACGCATTCCAACACTCCTCTAATTCTCAATAATCCTTATTACATTCCAGCCTCTCAAACAACCTCTAAAAGGCTTTAAAAGGATTAATGAAAGCATTCCCCATCTGCTACAAATATCCTGAATTGATAACCCATCAAAATTCTTGGAAAGAGAACAACAAGTACTTGACAAAACTAACTAAACAGAGCAATCAAGAACAAAATAACTTGAACTAGTCATCCAGTTACCAAGCAGATGGCACTGGTACAAGTTATATTGCTCTTGGAGATTGATGAATTAAGTAGAGTACAGCTTGTGGTATCGGACACTGGTCTGTTAAAACCAAAATCTTGAAAACAGGTTATAAGAATTCTCGCTTGGAATTGAAGATCAGTTTAAGGTGATTACAAACTGGAAAAAAGAAATTATGTTTATCAATACGAAGCTCTCCAAATAACAAAACAAGCTCAAATTACTCTTCCTTTCCGTAATTTGCAAGCTTGAATTTCAAAGGTTTACTTCAAGTTTTTTCTTGAGAAAACATCCCTACACACTCAATTATCACAAGGATCAACAAGTCTTCTATTAAACTAATCTTTGAAAACGGTTAAGAGCACAAAAACATATTCCACCAAGCTTTAGAATCAACTATAATGAAGAGGTGCTGCAACAAAATACTTTGAAATTTAAAAGTCATTTGCTCCCAAGAAGGATAAACTGAAAGCAAAATTGGACATTCATCTGAAATAGAATTGGGTTTTCTCATAACTTTAGAGCTTTCATGATTACGCAGTTGATATCTTCTTTCTCCTCGTCGTAAAAGGTTAAAATTTTAAAGAAGATCAAGATCTTTGTCTGACAGCCTCTAAAAAGGCGAGGGGGGAGGTCTTTCCACCTACATCATTTCATGATAAGGGCTGGATTTTGTGCAGGTAGGTTTCTTTGAAGCCTTTCGGGCCAAGCTCACATATGGATAAAAGGGATTTTTGAAAGCTCACTGGTGAGGGATTTGAAGATCTCAGAGTGGCATAGCCCTTCCCTAATTTTGGATAACTGGAGGCCAGGCTCACAGATGGAGAAACTAAAGTTTCTTAACAGTACTGCTGGATCTTGGGTGTAAAAAGGGTACTTGGCGAAAGCTCTTGCCTCAGGCTACCTCAAGAAGGCTTCCTTTTTGGCACCTATTATTCAGTGCATCAAGAACACACTCCAGAAATGGAATCAAAATATGCTTTCCTCCCTGAGGGAAACCCTTTGAAGGTCATTCATGAGCATGGAGGACCTTTGGCTGAAATCAATGTTATTTGTCCTCCCAAAGACAAGCCAACAAACCTCCCATTCTCCAGAATCTTTTACCTTCCAAAGCCTAGTGATTAAGGAGTGAATGATGTGGTTGCAGTCCACCCCATGAATAGTACAACTACTGTGAAGGAGCCACTGGTTTTTGTACTATAGATGAAGATATAAGAAAGATGAATTAGAAATCAATATCGAAGATATATCAATAACATGCAACATTATGAGATTTAAAATACAATCTCCGAAGATCTATACTTCCATTGCCCCCTCTGCACTCTGTCAAGATATTTATAATGATAGGGAAGCATCTCAATATCCAATTCATTGTTAGGTACTTAAGCACCTTGGAGAACCACGCCCCAAAAGCTAGCTATTGAGGTGGGAGAGCCAAGCCACTTAAGTAACACATTGGTCATCCCATTCTAACCAATGTGGGACAAAGGTAGCTTATACTACCTTGATTCCTAACAATACCCCATCCCCGGAAAGCCGACATCCTAGCGGCTACTCCGACAGTACTTCACTCGGCCACACCCGGTCAGAACCTTCAGCCGATTCCACTCCAGAACGTCAACAACCGGATATGATACTATTGTTAGGTAATTAAGCACCATGGAGAACTACACCCCAAAAGCTAGCTATTGAGATGGGAGAGCCAAGCCACTTAAGTACCACATTGGTCATCCCATTCTAACCAATGTGGGACAAAGGTAACCCATACTACCTTGATTCCTAACAGTCTATGAAGCATAACCATGAAGTAGAAACTAAGACAACTATTAAAGTTTCATACAGCAATATACATACCTGCAGCTTGGGCTTCAGCCTTGTAAATTGACCTTGAAAGATGTTGAATTTGACCTCCAGCATTCCTGTATATTAAAATAGTCAGATCCAGAGAATCTAGTAGCACTAAATTTTTCTATGTTTTGACTACTACAATGCTTCTACATCAGCTCGTTGTGGCCGTATTTCATATCCTTTTCAGCTAGAGCAGCCCTCTCAAGTAATTTTTTGCTCTCCTTCTTCATCAGGTCCACTGAAAGGTTCAACTCCTTTACATGCTTCTCAGCCTTTAAAAAATTTGCCTACTCAAAGGGATACAATAATAAAACAATCAGCAATAATCAACTAGAGAAATACAGTGCAGGGCAAAGGAAAATAATGAATTAGTCCAGAGTGCTGTCAAACTTCAGATTATTCCAAATTCCAGCCCAATTGGCATACATACAATGAGATGGATACATCAACAATTCGTTCGTAATCCAAGATGGGATAGTTAAGAAAATAAATAAGGCAAGAACCTCCTCAGTTTGAAATCGACCGAATGTATGACGAAACAGAAATCGTCTTGGTCCTACAGAGAAGAGCAATCCTTAAAAATTAAGGCCAACTTTACATACACAAAAATAGAAGGAAAAAGAAAAAACAAAAAGAAAAACAAAGAAGGAAAGGATCGAACACAAATATAGTCCAGGCAATTCCATGCAGAAAAATAACAACAATATCTTGGAAATTTTTTTCCCAATGCTGAGACAAGTAAAAAGTGTGACTAACACTGCATATGTAACCAAAAAGAAAAAAATTCTTCTTAAAATAAAAATTTAAGACAGAAAGAGAGAGAGTTTAGAGAAGACAAAAAATTCTGTCTTTAGGTAACAATGAAAAACCATGAGCTTCTAACTGAACTAAAATTACAAACAGCACTGCACGTCTGCACCATCCTGAATGACACCCTGAGTCTTGATAATAGGAAACTCCTGATCATGTTGCCACACATGACACAAGAGTCTTGAGAACTCGAATCCCAAACCATATGGGACACAGGCTTGGCTACTAGACCAAGTTCTCATGGTTCTTTTTCATCACTCTCTTTAACACTCTTCTTATTATGCAAACAAATTAATTCAATCTAAAATCATTTTGATGAGTAAATTTCAACAAACTCATCTAAATGTATTTATCCAATTGATGCTGAATTGAATAATTGACTCAATTTGCCACATGACAATGATGACATGACACTAAACCATTTCCTTGATAGATAAACAAGAAATTGGCGTGGAAGAAGCTTGCTCAATCTCCAAAGAATAAAAAATCCCAAAACACAACAGGCTCAAGGCCTAATACTAACTACTAAAAATACACAGATTAGAACAGGAGGATCAGAAGTGAGACCATTGAAATGTGCATTAAAAATAAACTCATCACCAGCTTGGTGTTGAGGAAAATATTTACTCCATACCTCGCATAATGAGAAGGCCAGCTGTAACAGCAACTCCAATCGTTGCAGCTGGGTGTTCTCTTGCTATCTTAAACTCATCTACACAGTGATATCATAACATAAACAAATACAAATGCATTAATAAATACAGAGGCAAAAGTAAAATCAAAACTTGGCAAAAGTAAAATCAAAACTTCTCTTCTTAGTTTGTAAGAAAAGATAAGACTTTTTTTATTCAAAATAATGATAATAATATATAGAACCCTTCCATTGGGAGTTAATGAAAAACCACAGAAAGCTGAGCTGATAACAAAATCCAAAATAACAATACCAAATGCGACACTGGAAGAATAAGAATGAGTTTATCTTCTTAGGATATCCTTGCCTCAAAATTACCATTACCTCGGGCAATTTTTGGGGGAAAAGGAAACAAACTTTTTATTAGTTTAGTGAAAAGTTTACGAAATAATCGACCATAAAGTTTGGTGGTAGACCTAAACTAAACTAACAAAAAGCTTGTTTCCTTATCCCCCAAAATTACCAAAGGGAACAAACTATCAAGGGATAATTACATTTGTTTCCATTTTTAAACGGAAACCCAAAACAAGGTATGAAATCAAATAAGGGACCACACCTCACTCACAAATCGCCCCACTCCTCCAAAAACCCTCTTGTTACAGTACATAGTTCTAGTTCACTTCATAACTAATTTCAACAAGAAGGACTAGTGCAATATTCCTGTCAAGCCAATATTGACTTTGCTGAAGTTCTAAAGCATGCAGATAATTAGAGGACAAGGAACATAAAAAGAGACCTTTAACTTTGCGGAAAAAAGCATCTTCGTGTGTTTTGAACTGTGATGTTGCTCGGGGTACAAAATCCTGAAAGATGATTGCATTCATCTCAAAAAGGAATTATAAGATGAGAATGAAAGAAACAAATACCCAAAATATATATATATATATAAATTTAACATCTGCACAATCAGTAATAATACTTTAATTGCAAGATACATAACTGAGCAAAAAAATTGATCATCCATCCACAACCATCAATAGTATGACAAAGAGCAACAGGTTCACTGTCCAAGCAGCTAATGGGACATGGACACATGATATCAAACACAAAAACCAAACAGTTATCAGTACAGAACACCATAGAAGAATTGTTAGATTTTTGTTACTCCTTCATTAACCGGTGTATTTCTTATCTTGATAGGGCATCAACCTCATTCAATCGAATCTGTAAAGGTTATTTAATTTGTTGACCATCTTGATTCTCGCTGGTCTTCAAAAGAGCAATAATTCATTTGATGTCAGAATTGCATTGTGATCAACCAACATTTCCATGAATCTAGAAGCTTTCGACCTTCCAATTGTAGCACCAAAATTCTTTGTTAAAAGTGATGGGGGTTATGTTGTATGGTAACACGTGCATCACAGAGAAAGCAGCAAACTGATGCAACTCTCATCAGATTTCAGCAGAACCAAAAAGGGTGGGACTAAGATCAGGATCAGAAGCACAGGAAAGCCAGGAAGATATGAAACAACAGAAATTTCTTTTCTACTTTTTTTATTCTTTAACTTTTGATTTGACAACAGCCTCGGGAATAAATAGGTATTTCCAGAGTCTATAATTCAAAAGAGCACTTCAATGTTTTTCACGATCCCCTTATCATTTACCAGAAATTCCGTGAGAAAGTAAGTGGAACTGTTGAAGTTTTGCGTCAAGTGTAGGAGTTAGGAAAAAAAGAGTTAACTATTTCATATTATCAAAGTTTTTCATCTTTCTTTACCAACCAGCCAATCAATTAGTACAATAATTTGCTTCTCCGTTCCATCTTAATTTTGTTTCAACCATTTATTCAATTCCACATAGTTATTAATCGTTCTCTCTAACAGATTAAACAAACGTCCTTTTCTTACAAATCCCACATAAAGTGGAAACTACCACTGAAGCATGATCAAACGAGATATTCTCTTCAAATTCCCATTAATGCCAGCTAAAATAAAGTCTTCTTACGATATATAACAGGTTTTCAGTATGACGGGCATTTCACAGCAGAATTGATTTCGATTCAACAACTAAAGCAATGCAGAATATAAACTATACAGATATCTAGAGAGAGTATAACAGAAATAAATGCCAGTATGCGAAATGATACGGATAATAAAAGTTGACTAGGGACGCAACCTGGAAGGAACGGATATGGGAGGAAGAGGCCTCTTGGAGTGAACGAGCAGAGCGAATTGCTGAATCCTTCGATTGAACAACCGTGCGCTGCAGGTCCTCTGCAATTGCCGATATGGAAGATGCTGCGCTTACATTCTCGAGCGATGGCTCCGGTTGGTGCTCCTCTCCGGCGCCCATTTTTCTCCGACTCCGGCAAACGGTATTACGCCTTCAACTCTCTCCTGTACCGGCACCGCCGTAGAAATTCCGACCAGGTTTATGAAGTGCGATGGAAAGGATTCACTTCCCTGCTTGGCATATTTCTATTTTTCTCCCCCAAATGAATCTTATGAAATACATTAGCCTATGATAAAATATTTAGGTTAAATTATAAGATTTTGTTTATTCTTTAATTGAACATTTTTTTAATGTACATTAAATTATAAAGTTGTGTTATTTGATTATAATTTGAACCAAAAAAAAAAAATATGGTTTTCATTTCATATTTAATAGATTGTTGCATCGAGGTTTGTAGATTGATCTTAATCTATTACAATGCTATGATTTGATGCTTTGATCGGACAACTTTAAAAAGAAAAAGAAAAAAAAAGTAGTTTAGACCCACTTTGGTAATATTGAACAGGGTTCTATGGCCGGTCCGCAACCCCTGGATACCGAAGGCATCCTTGGGGTGATCTCATAGTTCCTACGGGGTGGGGACGATGGGGTCGGTCCATGAATTTTCCTTCCTTTTGCCGCATTTCGCTCAAAAGGTTGAAGGGAGATAGTGCTTCAAGCTGTTCGCAAAGGCCAACTTGATCCTCTTCCCCAGGGATCCCAGATGAGGGAACCCTAAAAGAGCCGCCGACTCCAAATATCGTCCATGTATGATCCATACTAGATCTGACAAATTGCCCATCCTACCTCCTCTACGTTCTTGACAGCCCATCTTTGTCTCGGTAGAGTCTTTCAGTGGCATGTCATCTTTCCTTACATCAGAAAGTGAAGATAATGATTTGATTTTAAATTTTTTTACTTTTGAAAATTAAATTTGTAAATATTGCTTCCATCTTACTGTCTTTTGTCCTACATTTAATGAAATTTTTTAATATCTATGGGGGACTATGGAATGCACAATTGTGATGGATTTGGATAACGAATAACTTGAGTAAATTGAAGCGGGAAATTACGGTTATCATTGAAGGGAACAAATCTCACAGTGGAAGTAAGTGATCGCTTTACTTTCAATTTTGTTTTAGGAATCTACAACACATAACAGAAAAATACACAATAATCATATTATAGAAAGAGTAGGCTAAACATACTTCGAATTATACAAGAAAGAAGAAGTACAACTTACCTTTGAAGACACTCTTCAAGAATTCCAACAAAATTCGTCTTCCTTAACAAACAACAAAAATCTCCTTTCGAACATAAGTGTGATGCCTTTATGGAATATTCCTGACCATTCTCTTGGCAATGACCAGTTTGTAGGAAGAGTTTTTGAAAGAGATTGAGAATTAAATTTTTTTTTGAGGATCCAAAAATCCATAACTTCGCTATTGATTCCCCATAAAAAACTATGGAGTGGGATACCACTCACTTCACCATCTCTATAATTTAATTGAATTAATATATTTAATTGAATTTAATTAGTTAATCAAATAATTAATTAATGAACTATTTTCAAATATATTAAAATAAGCTAAATTATTTACATCGAAAACTGGACATCCAAATGCCTTGCGCTCACGGCCGCTATCGATGGAGGAGTTGGCAGTAGCTGAACTCTGGGAGAGATTGGAAGAGGCCGCAGAAGGGACTGTCGAGATGGTGTAACAAGTGGTGGTGACCAATAGAAAAATTTCACTATCTATTCGTGATAGACCTCTATCGCTTGAGTGATAGACCGCAATGTACTCCTATATTTAAATTTTATTCAAAATTTTCTCTCCTATAACCTATAGTTTAATATGAATCTCATTCATATTAAATTTTAACCCTATAGTTTTAATATGAAACTAATTTATATTAATTATTATTTGAATTTTATTCAAATACTATTTAATATTTGAATCATATTTATATATAATTAATCCCTTTTAATTATATAGTTTAATTTCGAATTTCATTCAAAATTAACTTTATACTATAATCTCTACTATATTAAAAGAGGCTATGTAGGGAGAATTTTTATATGCTCCTTTCGCCCTTACATTTTTCATAAATTTCTATATTGCTTTCTGTTGAGTGGTTGTGACTTTTCAAGTGTGTGTGTCTGTTTGAAAGATAGCGAATGTGACTTTTTCAGTTTTTAGTTTACAAAATAAATTTATATATTTAAAAAACAAACTTTTAGGTCGAATAAGTGCAATTGATGTTGATGGGATGTGACTCTTTGAGATATGATGCAATAAATGACAATTGAATGCATTTGTTCGGGGTGGAGGTGGTTACACACATCAAACTCGTGCATTGATGCTTCCAATATATACGTTAGATGCACATGTAAAAGAAAAACAAAATACATACTTCCATTTACATTAAAAAAAAATAAAAAATAAAAAAAGTTCATGAGATCCGAAGTTTAGAGAAAATACAAAAAAAAAAAAAAAATAGAGGATTTAATTGAATGAAAGTAGTAATTATTACAGTGAAACAATGCATTATATCGGGTGACTAAAAAGGGTTATGTAGGGCCCCTTTACCCATACATTTTTCATAAGATCTCATACATTTTTCATAAATTAATTAAGTAGGATCTCATACATTTTTCATAAATTAATTAAGTAGTTGTGACTTTTCGAGTGTAGAATCACTATTTTAAAAAAAAAAACTAAAACTACAAGATTTCACGTGTATTGCACGTGCTTCGTGACTAGTGTATATAAAACTACACTATGTTAATTGTATCATATACAATTAATGTTATTCCTTTAATTAATTTGAACAATTTAAGTTATTTCAAAAATATTAGTCATTGTTTACCCTTGTGCGCTAGCCAGGGAACATAATGGACTTACAGATTAGATACTCAAATGATTCGAGGTAAATTAATTAAACTCATCAATTAAATTAACCAAAATTCCATAACTATGAGTCACTCCACTGAAGACACATATTTGCACTCTTCGCATTGTAGAACATATTGCGTTTATGAATTTAACCATTATAAATAAGTCGATCCTTCACGAATTGATCGTAATTACAATTATGTCAAATTACCGTTTTACTCTTATAATTACCTTTTACTCCTTAAGTACCACTAATTCCTTTAATGAACAATCTGTTCATAGTCCTACTATGAACTAAGTCTCTCTCGAGCCAGTGAGAGGGGCGGTTACCCTTTGTTCAAGACCCGAAATCAGCACTCATCTACTTACTCTAAAGGTGGGAAGGAGCGAATTCCATATTGTATAATTATGTTTCCAGCTCCACACTCGGTCTTGTCCCTAAAATGGTAGACTTATTGAGTCAATGACTCGAACCACTCTCACCCATACAAATAAAATGACAAGCTCTCACAGGTAGGAGTCCATAACTTACTCAAGATTGAGATCAAGTTACATATGGGTATCTTATAAAATATTAATCTCTTCATTCAATGGCGTTACAAGGGGAGATTAAGTATTTCGCTGTCCGGTCTTATACAATCTTATTGTACAGGATACTCTTACTAGCATGTCTCCGCATGAATGATTTGAATTATGTCGTTTGTAACACTTACAACATTTGTAACACTTGTGGGTCGTATCCACAGTGTTACTAGGATAATACATCCAACCTCTTATACTATAAATCTTTTAGGTTGTTACTTGAAAATTATCAACTTGTATGTCCACTACATACGATTCATGTTTCATGATATAACCTTAGATTTTTCCCATAATTGGTAACTTATTATTACATATGTAAAATAATTATTTATTATATCAAATAACATACAAACTACAAGGCTTTAGGGTATAAATCCCAACATTCATCATGTGGGAAATTTGGTATTATAGAAACTATCATTAAAAATAATGCCCCAAAGCCAAATCTATATAGACATCTACTACCATCATGGTTTAGAGTTCGATATCAATTGAACTTAAATTTACTAGAAATTCAAAGTTCGAGTATAACATGAGATCCAATTAAATCTTGAAAAAGAAAGAAATTGGACAAACTTGCCTCGCTCAATGATCAAGGTGGTTTTTACACTTGAAGGGGCCAGGCATCTTGAATGCACTTTGCCATGGTACCTCAATTAACATTTTATCTTAACCATTCCAAAATTGAGAATGAAACTGATATGAACCACCAAGAAAATCAAATTAGTAAATGTTATGTTTGCTTTTATTCCATACACTTGATGTAACCTTACTATTTTCGAGTTTTATCACTTATACGACATATTAAATATGAGTATTTTTCTTGTTTTACCATGATTGATATGCATTTAGGGGTTTGGAAAAGTTTGGACAATCGTAAAAAATAGATTACGATGAATGATTTTTAGCTTTTGTACTCATTTCACGTTTAACTAATAAAATTCATGCTTAGAGTTACATGCCAATAACATTCAAGTAGAATTAATCATTATATCGCGTGGAGTTTAATCGCTACTAGAAGATTTTTTTTTTTTCTTCTCAAAAGCTTTAATGTCAAGGCAATATGTGTCTACCATAATTCTTAAGGTTGAAATCAACTCAATTTTGGGAGTTATAGTGTTTGTGAACTAGGATTCACATACCTTAAGTCAACTCTCATATAAATCTGTTACCTTGATCTACCCAGTTATTTTCCAGTCTCTTAACCCTAGCTTGCTATACAATTATTTTTTGATATCCAACTAGTGCATGTAGCAAGCATTACACAATTTTTATTAGCATACCACTTCGTTTGACACACACGTGGGCTCTTTTATTTTATTTTATTTACATGATTAAACATCTATCTTAGCATCTTGAGCCCAATGTTTATGTGGAATAACATCATCTTATTGCTTAATCCCAACAAATGAAAATAAATTAAAGCAAACAAACCAAATCCATTTTTGTTATAATTACAAGTAATCGAACCAAACCGGCTCGGTTCCCAGTTCGACCGATCCATAAAAAAAACACTAAAACAAAAGGTTCCATTCACTTCATCTCGAATCGCAAATCTCACATCTCTTTCAATCACTGCCTGTCGTCCATCTCTCGTCACTAGTCACCGCCGTTTGTGTCGTTGCCATGCTCTCTCTCAGTTGCTGGTCTTCGTTCTCCATTGTTTGTCGTCGAACAATTTTGCATTGTGTTTCCCTAAAATCCAAAAGTTGTATAATCCTTGACTTTTTCCTTGTCAATGGCTAGTGTGTGGATTACCTTATAAAAAAACAAGGGCAAAATGTACTTTTAGTCCCTGGAGTTTGAAGTTCATGTCTACTTGGTCTCAAAAGTATTAAAATAGACACTTTGGTCTCCCACGTTTGCTAAATGCTTGTAAATGGTCACTGACTTAACTTTAAGTTAATGGAATGGTTACTAAACCATTATGTGTTGAAGTGGACATTAGTTGTATTTGATGGCGTATAAATTATATTGGATTAGTTGGTAAGTAAATTATAAATTGACTTAAAAAATAAAGATAATTTATTTAAATTATTTAAAAGCTTTAAAATATTGCTATAGCTTCAATTGTTGTACCAAAAGAAGTTCAACCATCAATCTCAACAGCTATGTGTTTTCGGTCGATGAGTTTGCCGTCCACCAGTACTCATCGTCGTGTTTGTCGTCCACTAGCTATGTGTTTTAATTTTATATATAAAAAAGATATATTATATATAAATATTAGACATGACTCTTAAATGTTTTCATATTTTACTACCCTTTTAGAAAATTAGTTGAAATAGTTTTTCTCACCATCTATACTCTTGGGCTTTTCTAATATTTATTGATGAATCAAGGTTATACTTAATTTTTCTAAGGGTTGTTTTCAAATATAGCAAAATGAACTAAAATATTTATAAACACAGTAAAATGTATTGTAGATATTGATAGACATCTATCATATATCACCGTCTATCTGTGATAGACACTGATATACTCTCTATCATAGATAAACAATGACAATTTGCTACATTTGAAAATATTTTCAGCAGTTTTATCATTTAAACATTTTTTTTCCTAAATATTATATAATCTTTTTAAATTTTGTATCAAATTTTACATACTTTCAAAGTTTTCTCCAAATTTAGTATTTTTTTGTCAAACCTTACGCCCATTTTTTTTTTTTTTGTTTGTTTCCACAATTATCTGAATTTTCAAATGAAGTGATGAATTATTCAAATGGATTTTCCCCATGGATCTTGGTTCAATTTTGGAAAATAATTGGGAAAGATTAAGTAAGATCTTGAAAAATTATGTAGGCCGGATCAAAAAATACTATTTTATCGGGTTTAAAAAAATCGAGAGAAGATGAAACACTATTCTTACTTTCTTATCATAGAGATACTGAAAAAGCTTAAAAAATCGATAGTCTGAATATAAGATTAAAAAAATAATTTTTCATTCAAATTTTAATGGTCAATCTCGGTCAAACCAAGAAAAATTATTTCGACTAGTTTAAAAAACATGTCCTACTTATGAAAGTGGGGAGCACTTGAGGGTTATTTCGGAGAATTAACCTTAAAAAAGGCCAATAAAACATTTCCTAAACAAAATTATCCGGGAGAACACGTGGGCAGCATCCATTGGTCCTTGACACACCAAAGAAACCGACCGGTGGAGGCAGAAATCAAATCAGTGAAATTCCAAACCCACCCTTAAGTCCATATCACAATCCCACAAATTTGAAAGGGCAAAATCGGAAGGCAATAAAAAAGGGACCTCAAGAAATAAATCCCTCAACCGCACAAGGCACCAAAGATCTCCCCACGAACTCCATTCTCTCCCATATCTTTCTTCTCGTTCGAAACCAACCTCAAAACTCTCTCCCATTTATATAGCTCTCCCTCTCTCAAATAGCCCAGATATAAAACACCTCGCTTTTCAAATTCTTCCCGCTTCCTTACCCATCAATCCGTCCTCATTATACCCAATTTTTCCCCACTTAATTTGACAGGAAATTCTTCGCTCAATTCTAGGGTTTCCCATTTGCAAGAGGTCTGTTCTTTTTATGTTTTGTTTTGGTTTGGTTGGTCTTGTGATCCACAGATCGTGTGTGTTTGGGCGGTAGCTTTTTGTTGGGTTTGTGTATTGTCTTCCACAGTTGGCATCTAGGGCTTGTTTTGTCTAGATTCGCCTTTGTGGGTCGTTGTGGGTTGTTTTTTTATACCCCTTTAATGATTAATCGGAGTGGAGTGGTTTTCTATGATCCCTGTATTTTGTTTGATCTTTATCGTTAATTTGATAAGTGTGGCTGTGATTTCCCGTACATGATTTATGGACTATTATTATTATTATTATTATTGTAATAATTATTTTGGAGAAAGAATTTAAAGAGTGGAGTTCTGTCGTGCAGAGATTTCTTATCAGTAATGGCAGACCAAGGCTTGGAAGGAGCCCAACCCGTTGATCTTAAAAAGCATCCTTCTGGGATTGTGCCTACCCTCCAGTGAGTTCTCACTTTTCCAACCGCTTGTGCCTTCTGATTGTGTATGATAGCTCTTTTTTGTTGACTAAATTAGCGTTTCATCAGTATTAAGTGGTGGTTATATATATTTTGTAGCAAATTTCAACGAGAAATTAGTATCATGGACGTTTTTAGTGATTTACATCTAGAAATTGGGCTGCTCTGGAAAAGAGAGTAGTTGCACTTTTCAGCCTATGCTCCATATGAACCTCTAATATTGACCTGGTGTGATTCTTTCAAATTCCCGTGCTTTGAAATATTCAAGAAAATACACTCAATCTCTTTCTCCCCCCGTGTCTCTCTCTCTCTCTCTCATGCACACTCACAAGAAACATGGCTATAGATTTTGGTTATACAAGAGTTAAATCGATGTTCTAACCAAGAGTTACACTTACATCCACCAAAAAATTTAATGAGTTCAAAGATCTTATTAGCTTGAATCTACTTGGGAATATATAAATTTGTCTATACATTAATATAAAGTTAATTCTGATATATATAGAGACTAAAACTAAGAATTTGTCAAGATTTATGGCCTAGCATAGTCTTTGTAATCTTTCCAAGAATAGTTCAGCGAAGATTCTCCCTTCCTAACAAAATTGTCATATATAACTGTAATATGGGATAACTGGTAACTAAGATAAAAGCACATTCTTGCTGAATAAATTGTTTTGGTAAAGACTTAGCTATGGAGCACAAACACTTTGGTTTGGGCAATGTATTCGTGTCAGATACATGGCATAGTGGAATGTGTCCAACATCAGTTTAAAGTTATAAACACACTTCGAACACTTGTGAACATTTTGAGAGTGTAGTACATCATAAATGCTTTGCATCAGCATTATTGACTTCAAATTTATTTTCATTTTTTTTTGTTAATATGTAAAATCATTTAGGAAATTGATTAGTTGGCTTGGATGTATTTTAAATATTTTTACATGTAGTGTTGTTATCGTGTCATAACAGTTTTAATACAAGTTTAAAACAAACAAGGCTGGGTTGCATTCTCTATTTGCTGTTTCAACTGCCTTTTATGAAGCACAATGTAGGCATTGTGTCAACAGCCTTTTGTTTTCGCTTTTACATGTTTAGTTACTCCACGTATGTACTATCTTTTTTTATGTTTCTTGATGATTAACGTACAATGTATTATATTGTTTCTAGGAACATTGTGTCAACAGTCAATCTGGATTGCAAATTGGATCTGAAGGCCATTGCTTTGCAAGCTCGCAATGCTGAATATAATCCCAAGGCAAGTGGCTTTTTATAATAATCCAAAATGCAGAGTTTGTTTAAAAAGAAACAAAATAGTGAATGCAGATAATTTTGGCAATTAATTATGCCAATCAAGAATCCTAATTTCAGGGTGGATCTTTGTTGTATCCTTTTGCATTTGAGTTTGAATTTTTAAGATGTCAATTATTATTTCAATGAAACAGCGTTTTGCTGCTGTTATCATGAGAATAAGGGAGCCAAAAACTACAGCATTGATATTTGCATCGGGAAAGATGGTAAGTTATTTTCTATCTAACTGGCCTGCCAGGAAAAATTGCTAATGTGATTAGGGGCATAATCCTGTTCCTTATCTCTGTGAACCCATGCCATGATCATATTTTATTATATAATTTAATAATAACCTCAAAACTACATGTTATAAGACAATATGACATTATGATTGAAGGTCAAAGATTCGTAACTCTCCACATGGAGTTGTACTAAAGTGAAAAAAAAAAAAAGACCTCAGAATAATATTTATATTTTACCTTTCTTGGACCCGTATTAAACAGGTATGTTGTTCAAATAATTTTCATAAGAATGTATTGGAACTTATGAAATTTGTTTGAATTGAATTTAAGTTGAGTGAGAATTTTTATGTCCTTAATATGCCACTCTAGTTATATGGATGATTTTTTCCCCTTGTAAACTGGTTGCTGCACTTGAAGAGTATCTTGTTTTAGCTATTCAGATGTATGATATGGTGTAGGTCTGTACTGGAGCTAAGAGTGAACAGCAATCCAAATTAGCTGCAAGAAAGGTATTTACTTTCTTTGCTGTCTTAGTGTGTAGAGGTTGTCAAATCCTCTCTCTACATATTGGCTGTTAGAATATCAATGATTGAACCCCACAGCTTGAAAAGGTCTACTTGATTTTATCTTAAACTGTTATCATTTGGTTCATTAATTTGTCCAAAGGCCGACTAGTTGTGCCATGCCCCGATTCAGTGACTTAATTTGAATTCTGAAGCTTATATCTTACAGATTTCATTTTATAAGTGTTCCAGATAATTAGAGCTATGAGCTGAGATATGGTTGTTAGGTATTAGGCGTTGAGAATAGTTTATAATTGAAAGTAATATTTACTTTGCATGTTGTTGTAAAAAAATGTATGTACGAACATATTCAAGTGTTGATGTATCATCTGAGATTAAATTGTCACAGGGGAGCCGCTAATTAAGATCTTGTTGATTCTCAGTTTATTGATTTTCTTATTATTCTAAAAGCTGTTGGGTTTTTCATTAAACAGCACCCTTCTTTTTAATATGAAGCTTATCAAAAAATAATATGAATTATTTATCTGATATTGTACCTTGTTTCAACTTTCCAGTATGCACGCATTATCCAAAAACTTGGTTTTCCTGCCAAGTTCAAGGTATGTGCTTCTATCGCCCCTCATATGTAGGGCACTGCAATTGCCACCTGAAACTACTTTTATTTTTTGTTGTAAAAAAAGAAAAATGAAACCATCATTCAGTAAGGGTGAAATAAGATATACACGCAATTTAAATTCAAAAACTTGATTCTTAAAACTAAAATTATGAATCACATTTATTGGTACATAATATTCTGGCCAATTTTTTTCCCTTTCTTTTCTCATTTATTCAGTGTATATTCTCATGCAATTTTAATCTGGTGCAGGATTTTAAGATTCAGAATATTGTTGGCTCATGTGATGTTAAGTTTCCCATAAGGCTTGAGGGTCTTGCTTATTCACACGGAGCCTTTTCAAGTGTAAGCTTTGGATCTATATCTTGTTCTCCATGTGCATTCTATGGGATCGTTTCTATGTCCTCGTGATTAAATTTGTCAGATTCTGGAGGTCCACAGTTAGTCAAGCATTTTTCTGCTAGAAACCTCTCGCTTCTGAATATTTTTCTTTTGGGGGCGTGACTTGAATGTGTATGCACATGTTTGTGCTTGACTATGATTTCTCCAATTTTTTGAAGTGATTCATTGTTTTGGATTTTTCATGGGGAACTAGTCCAACAATGATTTTTCATGCGTCAACAGGTTTGAGATGGTACTCAAGTTTTGTGGTGTTTCGGGTGATGTATGCTAGCGTTTACTAGTGATAAATGGGATCCTGAGAGTTATTATTATTTTCAATCTTTAAAGTACTTCATTGTAATTAACATTCACTATATATTTTATCAGGTTAAACATTTATCTTGATGTTGAACTTCTTATATATTTGTAACGTAATTCATTATTAAAACTTCTAATCTCCATTGTTTTTCAGTACGAACCAGAGTTATTCCCTGGATTGATATATCGGATGAAACAACCGAAGATTGTGCTTCTCATTTTCGTCTCTGGAAAAATAGTTCTAACTGGGGCTAAGGTAAAAATTCGATTGCCATCTTTGTGTTTTGTCCGAAATATTATTTGAATATTGAGGATATATTAGTAAGTAGTGAAAAGTTTGTTAGCCGATGGTGGTATGAATAGAGGAGTTAATGGAGGGCGAAGGCATAACGGTTTAGCTGTTTTAGTTTGGGTTTGAGTTTATTCAGCAGGGAGGTCCCCAAGTTCCTCGACTCGGATATTTTAATGGTCAATACAATTCTCTGATTTCAAGCTAATGCGTATGCCATCAATTATCAATGATTCAATTAGCTGTCAAAATGAGTTTAGTATGATTCATGGTCACTTTCGACCAATTTTGAGATAACTCTTAGAATAATAGAATCATTACATTATCTGCATGACCTATCTGCAGTATTTTAAAAAGCCTTCCTTTGGCACTAGGCGCATGTCCAGGGGATGCACCCAAAGAAATTGCACATTAGGCGTGCGCCTTCTGTGAAGCTCTAGACCTTGAGGTTTTTTTATTATTTAAAAAAGATAATAATCATTAGTACGCATCACCACAGAAAAAACCCATGCTTTTTTTTTTTTTTTTTTCATTCTAAACAACCCCCTATATTTTTTTTTTTTTTTTTCATTCTAAACAACCCCCTATATTTTTTTTTTTTTTTTTCTTTTTCTTGTATTTGAGTCTCCAAAAACTATTGTGCGTTATTGCACCATGAACTTTCAAAACACACGGCCTATCTAGATAGTTACTGTTACAACTACGGTCATGTTTAATCTGAACATATTGTGTATTTTGAATCCTTCAGGTGAGAGAGGAGACATATACAGCATTTGAGAACATATACCCAGTGCTTACGGAATTCAGGAAAAACCAGCAATGGTAAGATGCTTCAACCAAAAGCTCCCAAGAGTTCTATATTGGTGCCAATATAAATCTTTGTGCAATTTCTTTTTCTCCTATATGGACTGGGTTTCTTATTAGCATGTGGATCTGAGTCTGAATTTTGTGCTGGAAGAAATGAAGAATCTAAACTCATTCCATGATAGAAAAAAGCAAGCCTAGCTAGAGGTGTTCCTGGGTTGACTTGAATTGGGTTAGGTTGGAACACTTTTTAGACCCAACCCACTTGTTTGAGTTGTAAGTTTCAACTCAAATAACCCTTACTGAATAATGAACACAATCCAACTCAACCATGAAATCTTTGGGCTAGGTTCGTTCGGATTATATAGGTCTTTTATTTGAATTTTTATTTTAAAAATAAGTAAAATGTCAATGTGTAAAAATTTTATTTAATTATATCCATATATCGAATTAAGATTAATAACTCAATTTCAATTTATATTGTGATTTTTTTTCTTTCCTAAATGCTAAAAAGTCATTTTTAGGAGTTGGAGAAAAAATTATCCAAAATTATGAAATTTAATAAAATTAAAATAAATATATGTATATATAATTGTACCATTAGAAAAAAAAACATACTTTTTATAATTAATAATAAGTTTGGGTTGGTTCGGGTTATTTTAGGTAAACCCATGAACCAACCCAACCTCTAAGATTTTCATATATTTGAACCCAACCACATTCGTACATATTGCTTGTCGTTTCATCTTAACAAACAATTGTTTGGTGAGTCTTTGGTTTTCTTGTTTCGTCTTAATGAACTTCTATTTGCAGATTATTGGTTCCGGACTAGCCACATCTAGGAAGTCGATTTTCCTTCATGCTTAGAGAACAAACTGACTGGCACACCGACACAAGGTAGCCGGAAAGAAGTGTAATTATTGAGAGATTACTTCCAGTTTGAAGATATATGGAAGACTTTCAGTTCTTTGGCATAAAATGAAGGGTCTAGTGAATCAGCTTCTTTTATTTTCAGTCTGTTTTTATGGGTGTTTGGGACAAGGAGTAGAGTTGAACTTCAAGTAGTGGAGCCTACAGTGTAAGGAGTCAATAAAACATAAAATTGATGTCTTTTAGTCTGAGCACGAACTCCTTGGGCCAAACATTCGTACGTAAAAAAGTTGAGGCGAGCGATTTTTTTTTTTTTTTTTTTTTTTAATTTTTTATTTTGATATATGTGGTGTTATGTGATCAAAGTGGGGGATTGTGTATAGAAGAATTTTTGTTCCAATAACTGACACCAGCCAATTATGCAATTTATATACTCTTTACCGATATAGTTATATTCATAAATAGAATAAATTAGAACTTATTTAAGATTGTCAAAACGAGTATAATTCAATTGACATATAGGTTTGTGGTTTAAATCTCCTACTTTATTGTACTAACTAAAAAAATGTTTGAGAATCGATGATCTTAATTATAACACCTTAATTAGTAACTTTGTTTGGACTTTAAAAGGTAGTTTTATAGATAAAAAGTAGATTAATCTATAAAATAGGTTATGGTTTGGAGGATGTGAGAATTTAGTCTTTGTGATCTGATAAAATTCACTAACATATTTAGGTATGTCTTATTGAACCATAAAGAATATGGTTAAATTAGAGAAAGCACCTTAAATTTGGGTACGTTGTTTAAAAAAAATTTAGATTTTAATAATACTCATGAATTTTAAAAAGTTGAAAAAATACTTTCACTATGAGTTGAATAGAAATCATTAACGCAATAAATAAACTAATTTAAACTTAAATATCAATTAAGTCTTCATCACTACAATTTTGATTGAAGATATTTTGTCTATATACTAAAGCTCATGATATTTGTCAACTTTTATTTTCAAATGTTGAGGGTATTAATGCGAGTTTAACAATATTTTCTAAACAATGTGCTATTAGTTTTCGTCCATATACAACGGGTAAGTGTATTTTATTTTTTATTTTAATATTTTAAGGCATTAATGAAGTTTTGAAAGTTCGAGTATTTTTTACACTCCAAAAAAAAAAAAAAAATTATTTTTTTTTTTTATACCCATTCTTTTTTTTTTTTTTTTGTCCAAATAAAACGGGTAAAGTTTTTTTTTTTTTTATTTTAATATTTTAAGGCATTAATGAAGTTTTGAAAGTTCGAGTATTTTTTACACTCCAAAAAAAAAAAAAAAAGTAAGGATATTTTAGACTTTTTTTTTAAAAAAAAAAAATTTAAAGGTATTGATGAAACTATTGAATATTTAAAGGTTTCTGAAACAAAGTTTTGGGACATTTTCTATTATATCAAATATTATTTATATAAATTTTTATTAAATCATAAGGATGATATCTAACTTTGTACAAATCATAAGGACTAAATTTATAATTTAGGTCATGCTTATTTTAGGGAAAACGTAATTCATCAATGGTAATTTGAAAAGTGGACACTATTTGATGATGATTTTTGTAGTTTATTTGTGTTATGCAAGCAGTGAAATGTGTGACCTACTGCCAAATCTTTAATCAATAAACTCAATCCGATTGCGGAGTAGGGGTGATCAATCCAATTGCGTCTGAAAATTACGTGGGGCCCACTATTTTCCAATTTTTGCCCCATTATTTTCCAATTTTTGCCCTCAAATATAGTTACCATTATAAGTAATTGACCCTAAACGGTATGATATAAATATGAACTATAATAATAATGAAAACATTAGCTAGCCATATCTCTTCAACATTTCTTGTCAGTGTGAGAATGACATTTTTAAATTAGTAAAAACAAGAGTAACTTCAAAATGTACAATTTTTTTTTTCTTGAAGCATTTGTTTATTTTCAAAGTTCATACACACATAATGCGGTTGAAATATATACCTAGACCAAGAGATTTGAGGACTTGAAAAAGAAAATACAAAGAAAATATAGTTACGGTACATCTAATATCTACATCACCCTAATATATTGGTAAAGCAGACAAATATTTAACTTTCCGATATTCATTATCTTGCATATTCAAACACAAACATTTATTATCTCAGACATTTATCGATACCCATGAAACAATATTTGCAATCCAAACATGTCTAAAGTAAATATAATTACTTTTTATTCCAAGCAACTTGATATCCATACATTGTTGACTAGAACCATCTTACATTATTTAAGAATGAAGCTCCCTTACAATCACTAACAATGGGACATCAAGGCTTCATTCATTTCCATTTACAATATAATTTTCAATGTCTAGTTGTTCAATGAGAGACTACTGGAAATCAAGAACACATCCATTGTTGTCTGCTTGAAAGCAGCCATTTCTCAACATGGAGCCAATCTCATGTCCATGCTTGGTTATGATTCTAATACTTTACAGTTGCTTTAATGGCATCCAATATCTACGCCAACCAAAAAAAGAAGGTAATATATTGGTTAGGGATGAAATTTTGCCAAACATTTTACCAAGAAAAATGGAAAGAATTCTCTTACTTTGTTCTTAGTAGGCATGTAGAAAGGTTCGAACACAAGAGGGAAGGGAGTGTCCAATCCACAAACTCTAGAAACAGGGGCCTCCAACTACAAGAGAAGGTGAGACTTAATGTGTCTTTCTACATCATTTAGAACACAACATTGAGACTTCTTTTTTAAAAGGAAACGAGACATAACAGTAATAAATAAAAGCTACGACATTAGATAACTCAGAGTCTCCATTTCAAACTAATATCGTAAATAGAATGACTAAAAAATTTTTGGAGAACACTATGAGGAAGCAAGAAGACAAGGTGAATCCATTATAACATTGGGACTTATAAATATTCAAACAAAGGTAAGATACTCAAAGTAATAGTCATGTTTAAAAGAAATTTATGTTTTCCATCCTTACATATATGGAGACAAAAGAAGAGAAAAGTCATTTTTGGCTAGATTAGTTTGCTTCTTTTAATTCTTTTTGGGCTATTGTTCAACAAAGCCTCTTGGTAATGCACAAACTACACCAAACCAAATTCTTTTCTAGCTATACCCTTCTATTAATTATTAACAATCTAAGGGCTCTTCTTGACTAGTTTAGTTTTGTGGGAGGAGATTTCCTCAACGCCTTGCCCTTAAGCTATTTTGATGAATATGCATATCTTGGGGCTAAAAAAGGATAGTTTTATAACAAATTGCAATGAATCTGTAAGTATTTGGATGTGCATTGACCTTTGAAATTTCAAACCATAATTAAGGGTCCTTACATTGTGTGTGTGAGATAAAAGGTATTATCCTGATAAAAGGAGAATTGTTATGTTAGGCTACCTATTACTCTACAATGCGCTAGGAATGGTAGGAAGGGGAATTCACACTTGACAATTACTATGTAGGGGGAGAAGCAAAGGGAGGACCACGAAGGAAATGTTGGAGTATTTACATAGGGGAAGGGTGAGAGTATTTTGCATCTTGTCTATTTAGGAGAGTTGGAAGGGAAGGGCAAGTTATCAGCCCTCTTTAATCAGCAGTGTGTTCGCGAGAGTTGTGTGGGATTATTTCTTTCAGCCATTTGGGTTCTTGCATGCTCAGAATAGGGTTACTAGTGATAACTCTCTTTAATCAGCAGTGTGTTCGCGAGAGTTGTGTGGGATTATTTCTTTCAGCCATTTGGGTTCTTGCATGCTCAGAATAGGGTTACTAGTGATAACTCTCTTTAATCAGCAGTGTGTTCGCGAGAGTTGTGTGGGATTATTTCTTTCAGCCATTTGGGTTCTTGCATGCTCAGAATAGGGTTACTAGTGATAACTCTCTTTAATCAGCAGTGTGTTCGCGAGAGTTGTGTGGGATTATTTCTTTCAGCCATTTGGGTTCTTGCATGCTCAGAATAGGGTTACTAGTGATATGATTGGAGAGTTCCTCCTTCGTCCACCTTTTTAGGAGAAAGGGTGCTTTTTATGGAGGGCCGGAATGTGTGCTATTTTTTGGGCTTAGTGGGGGGAACAGAACAACAGGATGTTTCGGGAGTTAGAGAGGGGCTCTTTTGAGGTTTGGTCCCTTGTTAGATACCATGGTTCTCTTTAGGCCTTAGTTTCAAAGACCTTTTGTTACTATTCCATAGGTTCTATTTTGTATAGCTAGAGTCCCTTCATTTAGAGGGATTCCTCTCTCTTTTGTGAGCTTGCCCTTTGTGTCCCTTGTATTCATCCATTCAAACTCCATTTTTATCTCAATGAAAGTCGTTGTTTAAAACCAAAAAAAAAAAAAAAAAAAAATCCGCAGGAGGCGCAGGAATGGGGATTGAAAAGACCAGTGTGAGTGAAGTTCAGAACATTCTGGTAAATTTTATGTTTGTATTTGTGATACACAATGACTTAACGATGGCAGATACGTCCTGATATGGGATTATCTGGACTACAAAAACCAAACAAAGTTCTAGATCAAGATTTGACAAGTAATACAATTAGTGAACCAATTTGACTACATTAACCAACATACCTTTTCTTCCATTTAACCCCCTTTTTTCTTATTTAATTTATGCAATCTCATTTAGGAGACAAAGCAGATGGATATGGATCTGGTTGTGCAAGGAGGAAAAAGTAAGGAACAAACACATGTAATAAATTTGTACTTTGCCTCCTTGCTGAAACAAAAAGTAAGAAAATAACATTCTTACTGAATTAGCATGCCTTTATTTTGAAGATAAATGTGTCTGATACATACATATCTGATATCAGTATTCATCTCTCTCTTTGTGATTATTCATCTTTTTTTTTTTTTAAAAAAAAGATAATTTATACCAAAGAAATATGCTGAAAATGCAAGCTTACCCGTAAGAAGCAGCGTTCAACAATGGAAGCGGATATTTCAGCACCAAAGCCTCCAGTAACCGGAGCTTCATGACTGATCTACAGGGAGATATGGAGTTTAGGGGTAAATCTAAATTTGTCTCAGTTAAGGTTCTCACATTTATCAGAAAGATTGTTATAAAGAAAAGAAAATGCAACTTACAAGAAGTCTTCCAGTCTTCTTAACTGAGGCCTCCACCGTTTCCTTATCCCAAGGTATTAGAGTTCTCAGGTCTATAAGTTCACAGGAGATTCCTTCCTGTAATACATATCAAACAAATCAAGATCATGAGTTGATTATTATCTTGGATCCTAGTGACATCAGTCTGAAATGTCAATAATTAAACAGATTACGCGCATTCTTCGAAGGATTATATTGAAACGTTGAAAAGCTGTCATCCTACAGTAACTAATCTTCACTATTTTAAAAGGGAGTGTTGATCTTGTCACAATGTACCACTGTACCAACATTCACATAAAAGATTTTGTTAGACCTTCAATCCAGAAGGTTTAATCAAGGAAAGGCAAAAAGGAAATTGAGGCTGTTTCTAACGTTTACAAGAGTTATTTTTAGTTAGTTTCTTTATTGAAGTGTTTCGGAATTGGGAGTTGTGACTCCTTTAGTCAGTTATGTTTGCTTTGGTATATTTCTTGTGTTTTTCCTTAGAGAAGGATCTTGTATCTTGTGTGATTTATGGACAATTATGAAGAGATAGTAGACCCTCTTGAATTGGTCACTACTGGTGTTGAATTTTCTTGTGAAATTGGTAGACCTGATAGGAATTCCTATCACATCTGAATTCATATAAGCACACATTCCCCTTTTCCCGTAGGTCCCTTTCACAGTCAACCACCAAAATTCCATATCATCTATTAGGTGAAAACAAAATCACACATTGGCAAGGGAAGGAAGTGATCATGGGTATAAAAATAAGGATAAATATCTCCATTAGAATGAGATCTTTTGAGTGGTTCCAAAAGCAAAGTTAGGAGGGTTTATGCTCAAAGTGGACAATATCGTACCATAATAGAGATAGATGGAGGTTTCGTTGTTCTTATCAATCATTAAGAGGGGTACTAGTCTCTTTCATTGGACAATGGGCTTGAAGTTTTGGTTCTTTTGAAAAACCACGTCTCAGGGTGGCCCTTTCGGTAAAGGTTTGAAATGTTTGGAGAAGCCTCCAAAAGTACCAGGTCCATGTCTATGAGGGAAAGTGCAACTATTTATAAACTCGAAGCCTCTCGAGAAATTAGTGGAGTGGGCCAAGAGCATAATTCAAGGGATAGAGACCCAACCCAACTACAAAATAAAAGTATAAAATAACCACACCACGAACAGATGGGAGAAAGTGAGTTGAAGATAGAAAGTTTTCCCTTTCCCAACGGTAAGTAAAATAGTGAAAGAAATTCAGCTTGTCAATATAGATCTACGAAGAGTTCTTGAGACTTTGTCATCATACAAACTCAATAAAAGATAAGTAAAGAGATTTACTTTTTCAGCATCAATACAGGCTTGTTCCATAACAGAGAGCTGCGCTCCCCAACCAACCAATGTAATATCGCTGCCTTCTCGGATCACCTGAATATCACATTTTCAGGTTCAACCAAAGATTGTGTATATGTATGCACTATGAAATTATTGATAAATAATTAGAAAACAAAAAGAGTGGAGAGCATACCTCTGCTACTGATAGAGGCAACATGAAGTCATCCTCAGGAACTTCTTCAACTGCCAAACGGTAAAGCCACTGAAGACAACCACTCGAAATATTTTCATCCCAACTTCTGGACGAACAATGATCCAAACAACTCAAGAGAATCTTTCATGAAAAAGAAATACCTTGGGCTCAAAAAATACAACAGGGTTTTGATCACGGATGCATGAAAGTAGCAATCCTTTGGCTTGGTATGGGCTTCGAGGGATGACAACCTGGCATGAGAGTGATGATAAATAAAATTTATATTTCTTTAAAAAACTAGGAATTCATGCAATGAAGCTAATAGAATAGAAAAATAACCGAGAGACGCCCTAAGTAAAGTTTATTCTCCAAACAAGTTCAATTTTGGTGCAGACCAAAAAGCAAGTCCAAAGGCACTTTTGAACAAGAAAAGCTTGAGAATACAGAGCAGCACGAAAAGACAGCAGCTTACAAACTAGAACAGAGAGGTGAAATCCTATCCTCTTCCCTCCAGTTCTGAACTTATTCAAAATGCTTGCTGCTCTTATGTGGTCAGAAAGTCTACTGAGTCCATCAGCAGTAGGGAAAAAAAGGAAGGAGCCCCTATAGGACTAATGGTTTAAAAATGTCCCTTCACTTAACAGTAAGGTGGACTGAAAGGATTGTGGAGTTGGGATGCTAAATTTTGGATCATAAAACTCTATCTTTTGGTCATAAGAAGATTCTCTGCCACAACATTGGTTGCCAACATGGGGGGTCATAATCAAAATCTCCTTAGTTAGGAGCTGCAGATCCTATAAGTTAGTTCCATTGGCAAGGACTACGGAGATTATCTTGAAAACACTTCTAGTGAAACTGAAAGATTGGAAATCTTTATTGACCACCAATGCATGAACAACATTGTATTGCAGTTCTATGTTGTGACCCACTAAGATATAAACAGTTCTCATTTACCATAAAGTATTGGAGTTAGCAAATAAGACATATCTGTTCCACAAAGTACCTAGAACTTATTAAGAAGAATCAGCAAAAGAAGGAAACATACTTTGATACCAGGAACATGACAAAAGAAAGCTTCAGGTGATTGTGAGTGATAATGACCACCATGACCAACAGCACCATATGGTGCTCTAATTGTTAAACCTGAGAGGATTCATGAATATGCGTGACATGAAGGGCCAATAACAAGAAAACAAACATGAAAGAAGCCAATTATATGCAGAAGAGGAGAAAATTTACCACCACAATTGAACTGATTTCCACTACGATATCTGAACTTTGCAGCTTCATTAACAATCTATGATGGGATAAGTTTCTCAAGATAATGCTAAACAAGAAGGCTAGAGGAGGAATTTCAACAAGCAAGAAAGCTTACCTGATCAAAAGCTGGATAAATGTAATCTGCAAACTGAATTTCTGCTATGGCTCTATTTCCCTATCATGTGAAATGACTCCCGGGTAAGAAAAGGAATAAGATGTGAAATACAAAGAAAGTTTGAATTCAAGCTACAAAAACAAGTATGATAATTCCTCAAAATTACCATTGCTGCCAGACCAATGCCAAAGCCAACAATTCCCTGTTTTGCAGATGAGTTAGAATGAAACTTTTCAGGTATATTTGAAAAAAGAATATCGATCACATGATATTAGTAAGGAGAACATGGCTGTAATTCAAAGTGGACAAGTAAGCTACCTGCTCACAAAGAGGGGTATTGAAAACTCGATCTTTCCCATATCGATCCGCCAATCCAGTTGTGCACCGGAAGACCCCACCAAAGCCCACATCTTCTCCAAACACATAAGCACTGAATGTAGAAGTGTAATGTTCTTTAACAACAAAATTTCTAACAGAACATAAAACAAACAACGGGCATAAACGGTGATAGGAAATCAGCTCAATTACCCAAGAGGAATACAAACCTCCAATTCCCATTCGTCAAAAAGATATATGTTCATATAGAGGAACTCCAACAGAAGGCCCTAGAACAAACAATTTCCAAAATCTCTCCATCCGCTCTGAAATATTTTTGGTTCTTCCTAGCCAAAACTTACTCAAAGAAAAAAAAAAACCTTTGATAGATTATTCCAACAGTTTTTCCTTGTGCTTGAAGAATTAGTCATAAAAGGAAAAAGTCTTCCTGAGAAGGACCAATGAGGAAAAAAAAAAATCCAGTCCGAAATTGACAGTTCCACAAGATTCATCAATCAGTGGGAGAATCGTCCAATAATATCCAAATAAAGCCGTTTTCCCATAACTTGAAACTAATAAAGAGATATAATGTTTTCACCTAACCAAAGGAAGCTTCACTCTGTGATAAGAACAAGGAAAAATAAAAAAAAAAAACAGACCCACCAACAATTAATTCACAATGTATTGACAGATTTCACCAATTTTCCTTCACTTTCATCTCCATGCAAGCTCTCACTAGCTCTTTAGCCACCAGCTCCATTATTTCGAACTCCCTCCATTAATGAAGTTCTCTTATTTTCCAATTCTCACTTAGACATAGCATTAGGCCACCTCTAAAGTCTCAGGCAAAAGGGGTAACCAAACAGCAACCAACAATGAAAGAAAATCATATAAACACAACAAACCCATTAAAGAAAAAGGCACACCCACTTGCATGCGATCACAGAATCAGAGAAGAAATCAAGAAATACAGGCGTCAATAACTAAAAACGAAGAAAAGGATATTAAAGAAACAAACCGAGGATCAGTTTCAAGGGCAATATGAAGCGCTTGGTTGATAGCAGAATAAAGATTCATAGATTTTCCTCCATGGGTCGTAAGATTTCCATCAGGGGAAGCAGAAAATTGCCTCCTACAAAGGGAATTCAACACTGTTTGCGATCTCCTCAGAACAGATGCCATTTTGGAAGAGATGATTAATTTTTGCTAATTTCACAAGTGTTGTGCCTAATAAAGAACGAGAAGAGATTCAAACAGATAATGCCAAAGCGAATTCTAAAGAACGAATAAGCAAATTATGAGATTATCCAATGGAAATGTTGATCTGATAAACTTCTCTCTTTCGATTGCGTCTTTGAAATTCATAATTAATCAAACAAAATGGATAAAGTTGGAAATTGGCGTTGGATGATTAAATAATCAATTAATTCAAAGTTTGTTCGTGTGATACAAATTTTATCCAATTATATTATTAGTTTGAAATTTATAGGATTGTAACCACGGATTCAAATTAAATATCAAATCCAATACTACTATGTCAATCATCTTACACATATACACGTCTAATAAAAAATAGTCCTATTAAAATGTTGATGAAAATTTCGATAAAATATCGATATTGATAGACATTTTTTGAGAATTATTAAAATAAAAAATTCAAAAAATATTAATTAATAAAAAATAGATTATGACTTTTATACATGTTAAGATATTTATTATTCATATTATATTTATATTAATGATATTTTATTTATCTATTTTATGTTACGTAGATTTTTCTATAATATAATAGACATGTCAATGTTGAATCCATATGTAAATATTGATGAAAATATTAACATGTCCACCAAAAATTAATACCATGTTAATATCACCGGCAACGAAGCTAACTCTAATACATTTTAAATTTTATTTTTAAAAAAATTATTTTAGCCCTTCAACTTTTAAAAAGTATTTTGGTTTATATAATTTGAAATTTTTTAATAAACATATTTATGTGTATATAAAAGAGACTTTAAATTTAAACTTTTATTCCTACTAAAAAAAGTAAACTTTTATGAAATATTTTTCGTTTTCGTTTAAAAAAAAAAAAAAGAAAGAAAAAAGAGAGAGAATGTTCTCTTTAAATAGGATTTTTTAATGGGAAATTAACAATTTGAATACAATTTTTTTATTAAAAAAAAAATCAAAATAAATGGAGAATAATTTCCTATAAAGATCTCGATTCTTGTAAACTATTTGTATTTGCAGCAATCTAGTGAAATTAATGAAATATTCTTTTTTAGATGGAGATTTATTTAAATGGGGATCCACCGTTATATTTTCAAAATATATTGGAATTAATTTTATATATATTTAAGAGATTTGTAAATTTGAACCGTTAGATACAAAATTAAAAATTCAAATATTTATTAAACACCATTGAAAGTGTAAAAATCCATTAAAGATGGAGTGATTTTTGAATTTATTAAACACCATTGAAAGTGTAAAAATCCATTAAAGATGGAGTGATTTGTTTACTACATGATTGAAAATTTAAAAACTTTTTGCCATTAATTTACAAGTATAATAATCACACTTGTAAACAAAATTATTTTAAATGACAAAATTGCTGAAAATATTTACAAAAATAGCAAAATATCTAAGTCTATTGTGGTCTATCACCGATAGAGAAATTTTACTATATTTGTAAATATTTTGGTTCATCTATATATGATAATAGCCCTACTTGTAATTAACTTATATTTAAAAAAGAAAAAGAGAGAGAGAGAAAATTAAACTTACATTAAATATTGTTAACTCTTTTTTTTGGCTCTTAAATATATTCCATTAACATTGATAATTTAATCAGCAATAAACATTTAATAGAGAGCACTTGTGGATCAACTCTCCCAACCTTCCATGTGTTAGAAATAAAAGGTATATATATCGGTAATTAATCGATTTTAAAACTAGTCTATGCTATTTGTTCATTGTTGAGTTTTTTTTTAAAAAAAAGAAAAATTGTTATCCATTAGCATTTTTAATATCAATTTTAAAAACATAAATCACATATTTTATTTTTTATAAAAATTATTATTATTATTTAACATACAAGTAAATTAAATTAAAAATTTATCGAAGGTACATAAACTTAAATTAGACAAATAAAATTAGAGAACTAAATTTGAACAAAATTTAAATTATAGTATTATAATTTAATATATGAACTTTTTCTAAAAGTATTTTTTTAATAGAAGAAGGCTACTTTTTTTAATTAAAATTAAAATTTTCAATGAATTGGAAACTAAATATTCTTTGGTAGCACTTACTAATCTATTAAATAAATGTTAAATTATAAACGTAGTTCTAAAATGTAGGTAACTTTGACTTTGTGTTTAATAATTGGAAGTTTGAGAGTCTAATTGCAACTATAATCATACTTTAGAGATAGTTTCTGTAATTTACCCTGATCTTCTTCGAGTGTTAAAAATTAGACTTACAAATGATAAAAATTAAACTCTTAAACTTATACAAATGTTACAATTTATATAATTAATATAATTATATAAATTTGAAGGTCTAATTTGACTCAATTTTAGCACTTATATAATTTTGAGGGTTTAATTTTTAAAATTGAAAATTTAAGTGTCTATTTGCAACTATTACCTTACTTTAGAAGCGATTTTTGCAATTTTCTATTTAGTTTTATATCTAATATATTAATTAAATTTTACAAACTTCAAATATGAGCAAAACTTATTAAATGTAAAGTTGAAATTCCAACAATTTATGACACATTTCTAAAATCTCTAAACTTAACTTCCAAATACAAATTTAGAAGTTGAAAATTTAGAGTATATTTAAAAAAAAATTAAAAACTATACTTCGAGAAGTTCTCGTAAAGTCAGCAGCTTCATGAAGATGAATGAACTTAATTTCACACTTATCAAATAAATATCAACATTTATTGTAATAAATATTACATCATTAAAAAAAATATCAAGCAAGTAATTCGTTATAAATATTAGATTTTTTTTTTCATCAAAGTTGATAATAAATTTTGAATTAGGTTGACATAATAATTGAATTAACTTTACACTTAATAAATAGGACTCACGATAGATTGTATATTTTGTTATTAGTTATAAATATTTTCAACAGTTTTGCTATTTAAGATAATTTTTTTACGAGATAAGTGTATTTATTTGATTTTTATTTTTAATGTTATGATATTAATTACGAACATTCATATTCACATTATGTTTTGTATATAGTTTACGTTTCAATTTTAAGACAAGATCAATAAACTCAAATCTTAATCTATATTTGTATTTTTTTTTTTCCTTTGTGAGAGTTATCTTTTTTAAAAAATTAAATTATCAATATATAGAGATATAGGAAAATATAATTTATTTATCTATTTATTTATTATAATAATATAATAATTATTATTATTATTATTTTGTTATTTCACTTTCATATTATTCATCATTTAGAGTAAATTATTGGTTTCTTTAAGTTAATAACTATATACTTTGGGTAAATAAGAGTAAAAATGATGAATTAATTGTAGTTTACTAATAATCAATCATGAAACAAGCCTAATTAACTTCTCGAATTATTCAATTGTGAGATAACGGCTTAACTTTTATAGTTTATAAATAAATTTGATTCTCAATTTATCAATCTACATATACGTATAAGAAGTTTCTTTAAATTATATTAATATTCTTCATGAAGGGACTAAATCGTTATAAATCGTAAAATACCTATACTAATTATAAATTTTAGAATAAATTTATTTTAGTTTTTAATTTTCCACTTTTGAGGCTTCTTCAAGTATGTGTTTGGATAGTTGGTTTGGAATTAGGATTATTGAGAATCTAATTACGGTTTGTTGTTTAGAATCAAGATTATTGAAAATGTTAAAACTAGTGTTTGGGGTGTAGGATCGGATTTGCAGGGTTTGATACCTTTGTTTGAATTGCACGGTTGAGTTTGATTTTTTTTTTTGTTACTATTTCCGACTTTTCTTTAAAAAAAAAAATTATCCTTCAGGTTAATTGAGTTTATAAATTTCACTTTCATGACTTTATACTAACCTTCTAAATTTGAAAATCTTAATATCTAATTTTAACTTTTATTCTAATAGCTTATAACATATAATATGTAATCTAAGCTATTTTGCATTGGTTTAAAACATTTATCAAGCTAACTTTTTTTTAATTAGAAAATCTTGATTTTAAAATTTGCCATATTGCGGTTTTATTCAATGTTGAAATGTTTGTAGTAATCAAGTGACCGCTTTGTATTGATTTAAATATCATTATCATCCTAAACTTTTCCTCTATAAATGTATTATTTCAGCTTATTTGATGACGTTTTTATTTCTTGTTTTTTGTATCTATTCTTTTTAAGAGATAGAAATAAAAACATGTTTGATAACTATTCTTATTTATTATTTTTTTAATAAAAAAACCGAAAATGATGCAAAATTTATTACACATATGATTTAATAAAATAAATAATTTTGGATTAAAACAAATATAAAACCTTTATAAAGAGTTTATAGTATTTAATACAATTTCAAATCCAATAAAATAATTTTATTAAATTTATCCTTCAATTGTTGTACAAATTTGATTTGCAATGTATCTCTTGCTCTACGTTAAATGATGTTGACATTCATGAGTTAGTCAAATTAGGCTAATTTATAAATTGTCCACAACCTTTGTAATTAAATTTTTAACAATCAATAATTTATAGCCACCCACATGATACATATATGTGGGTGTCGTCTTATAATTAAAAAATTTAGAAAAGTAAATCGAGCATGCCTACATTTATTCAATAAATACTTGCTTAAAATTAGGCCACACAAATACTTTGTAACAACTAAAATTGTGTAGGTTGAGTCTTGCAAATACAACAAAAATAAAATCAATCATCATACAAATACTTTGTAATAACAAATTAAATCTTTGGATGGAAATATTATATTAGACAAAAAGATTTTCTATTGGATAAGAGAGTACATGGTATTTGTAAGACATTGAAAATCTAAAATATTGGAAAAACAAAAGGTAAATAGATAGTGTAAAAAAGACTTTAATAGACTTGAAAAAAAAAATGTAAATACCTTGTATTTTCACATTTAAAAATCACTTAAAATCTTTTTTTAAAAAAAAAAATTTTAAAAAGCATTTAATGCATGCAAATACATGATATTTGCAACTTATCGAAATCTCGAGGGTTAGAATAACAAAAAGCAAGAGAATAGTGTAAAGAAGAATTTAATAGATTTTTTTTAAAAAAAAAACATGCAAATACCTAGTATAAAACGCTCCAATGAAAATCTTCTATCAAGAACACATTTTATTTCTAGATGGAGAAATGACACATTTCTTCCATCATCAGTTCTTTTGGCTAAGGTTTAAATGGTTAGGGTTTCAAAGGTATACATTTGACAAAAATACTCTAATCAGTGTATACTTTTTAACTTTTCCTTGACCCTACAAAATCCAAACCACTCATCCTACTCCACGCTCTTGAAAATGATTGGCAAAACAGTATATTGATGAACAAAGGCTACGGTTACCCATGCTGACTTCTCCATTGAACATTGTTCTACGATGTTTCCTTTTGATAGATGTTGCACATAAAATTTGGTATGATATTATACAACATGAAAGAAGATGAAGATGAGTGGAAAATTATACAAATCATATACTAAGGGAGCATTTGGTCTATTTGGTGGAATTAATAAGAATTTGGATATGAGATGTGTTGATGTCAATGGCAGCAAACGGTAGAGGCTATTAGTGTAAGGCAAACCAGTAATTTATTAAAGAAGTTTTCATTGTTTTTCTTTATTATTTTTTTTTAATCGTCTCTAATATTTAAAAATAAATAATCAGTAACAAATCCCAACGGAATCTTATTTAGAGGAGATATATCCACATATAATTGAAGCAAGCGTGGGATTGAGAGGGCAAGATTGGAAAAATCAAGTAGGGAAATGAGTCCTTTGCATTATGTTTTGGTCATAAATCAGAGAATTCAAAAAACGGCCATTTTTTCAATTGAGTGTTCCGTCTTGGCCATTCTATGCAATTTCTCATTGTAAATTGTGAATGAACTTGGGTTGTTTGGGGTGAGTATTCCAAAAAGGAAATTGTAAAAATCATCCTTAGGACCCGTTTGTTTTTTGGGAATGTAAGTAACTGAAATCTTAGATGTCCAAAATTACAGATCTTTGCCATATTTAGATGACCATGTTTGTTTTGTAGGAATATTTTTGCAGATATCTGAGAATATTTTGATAACTGTGTCTATTTCATAGGAATTATACTCGAGAATTTCTTAAATTTACGTAATATTTCAAAAATACCCTTAAGACAATTTATTAATTTATAATTAATTTGAAATATTTTGAACTTATGTAGTTTTTTTTTATCAATTTGAATTTCTTTTTAAATTAATACAATTTATATTATTTTTAGGGAAGTTATTTTAAATGACAAAACTGTTAAAAATATTTACAAATAATAACAAAATATTATAGTTTATCTACGATAGATCGCGATAAATTACTATATATGTCTATCATGACATAGATAGACATAGATAGTAGTTCATCATGTTATATCGCAGATTTTGCTATGTTTGTAAATATTTTGGTTTATTTTTCTATATTTGAAAACTACCCTTATTTTTATATGTCATTTTTCTCAACAAAATAATATATCATAATTCAAGATTTTTTATGAAACAAGTGTTAATATAAATCTAAATTTGAATATCTTGCAAAAATAAATAAATAAATAAGAAGAATTACAATATAACAAAAAAAAAATGTTTGTTATGGTTGACTGTATGCATTTTAATTATATAATGCA
Organism: Citrullus colocynthis; assembly: GCA_031780015.1. NCBI lineage: Eukaryota > Viridiplantae > Streptophyta > Magnoliopsida > Cucurbitales > Cucurbitaceae > Citrullus > Citrullus colocynthis. The sequence continues at coordinate 2,587,287 of QLSR01000224.1, read as the reverse complement.
AATGAAAATTAATATATATATATTAATTTGAGAAAAATGTAAAATGGGATGCCTTGAACTCAGGAATACGTAAAACTCATGTTTTAGGAGGGCATCTAAAATTTTTGAGATGTCCTCTAAATGCATACTAGGATGTCCGAAAATCTCTAGATGTCAATGCATCTTTCAACACAAAAAAATACACAATAATCTAGATGCTCACTCCGTTGGAATCTAAGATGCTTGTGAAACGAACGACCCTTTAAAGTTTTGTGATAATTGTAATTATACCATCAAGCTTTTACATCTACAAGTGTTAAAATTGAACCATCAAGCTTATAAAAACTAGACCCCAAAATGATAAAATTGAACTCTCAAACTTGTATAACTATTACAATTTCTTCAATTATATTAAGTTTGAAGGTTTAATTTTAATTAAGCAAAGAAAAAAACTTGGGTACAGACCGGCCAACACCCAATTATGCCACTTGGCACAATTTTCTTCAAATGATATTTTTTTTTTTTTTTTTTGAATAAAAGAAAAAAGAGAGTATGGAATAGGTGCACTCAACTAATCATTCTCCCATTACAAATATCGCCTTACTTTTAGAGGTGATTGTAGTCATTTGTCACGTTTCAAATCAACCAATCAAAGACCTAACAAATCAAACATTGAACTAAAATCACAAAGACAAAATTGACAAATACAATATAATTTTAACATAAAAATCAGACGTGTTGTAATTATTTTGCCATTTTTTAGTTTGACACCCAACTAAAAAAATATACGAAGAATTTGTGATGTTTCGTGGCAGTCTAAAATGCACCTAAATATTTTTATTTTATGATTCAAACTTGAGGGGCAGCAACATCGCTACTAAGCGCATCAATAACCGGGCGGTCTCGAGTTAAATCGGTAGTTGGAATCTCCAAATTAGGGTTCGGAAACCAATTGGTCGGCCTAATCGCGGCGATCTTCTTCCTATTAAGGCACAACGGAGGACCGACACTGAAATCCTCGACGATCTTAATCTCCGATTGAGCGGCGGTACCGGAAACCGGAGACGATTCCAGAGCAGAAGTACGGCAGAGGTATATTTGATTCACCGATTTGTCTCTTTTCCTTTTGGCTCTGATTCGTGAGTCTCGCATTTGCGCCAACGCGCCGGGCTTTAAGTACTTGCATAATTGTTTCTTAGGATTTGCTGCAGGTTCCATGGATGTGAATCGGAGAAAAGTTGGGGTTTAATGGCGATTGCAGTTCGAGAAGCGGGAAGGCAATGGAGGGAAATTCAACGAAGGAGACGATGGGCGGTGATTTTGAATTTATACGTTATGATTTAATCCTGTTTTCATTTGGATTGCAAATCTTAAATCTGTTTAGTTTTATATTATTATACTTTTTCAAATCTATTTTCTTATGAAATTCTGAACGGTTTACTTTTTATTTTTTTATAGTTTTTTTTTATAACTAATGTACCTTCGATAAAATTAGATGCAACCTATATTTATCATATAAATTTTTAATAGGTTTAAATACTATTTTTGTCCTCTATATTTTTGTTTTCGTTTATTTTGGTCTCTATATTTTTAAAATGTTCATTTTATTTCATCTACTTTTAATTTTGGTTCATTTTGATCTTTCTACTTTTAAAATGTTCATTTTGGTCCTTGTAATTTCAAAAATTGATTATTTTGGTCTCTTCATTTTCATTTTTATTTTTACTTCATTTTTAAGGGATCAAAATAGTTATTTTTTTTTTAAGTTTAATGACAAAAAATGAACCAAAATTTAAAGTACAATAACCAAAATGAACAAAAGTAGAAAAAATGGGGACCAAAATAAACATTTCAAAAGTATAAGAATCAAAATGAACAAAGCCAAAAGTATAGTATTTAAACCTTTTAAATAATTATAAATTAAATATCAATGTACATAAATTTGAAAATGGATTGAATGAAAATAAGATCGTATTTCATGTTTTATGTTAGGTAGCAAATTCATAAATTGAATTCTAATTAGCAATTGTTCAAAATGTGTTTGATAATATATTTATAAATCATAAAATTTCTTATAGTTACTCATTGAATAATAAGTTATTATTAATTTATTTATGAATCGGTTTTATGTTTAAAAAAATTATATAATTGTTATTTTATAATATTATATAATTTATAATGCATTACATAATACGTATTTTTTTGTTTTTTAAAGAAATTAATTGAGTTTTTAACGCAGACATATTGTATTTTTAAAAGGTTGTTTGAGGCCGTGAGTTGAGTCCATATGTTAGGGCTATTTTGTGCAATTTTTTCCAACATAAATAATTTGTTTTCATGGTGATTATTTTTCTTTGAAAACTTTTTTATTCAATAAGTCTCCTATATTGGAGTTTTGAGAAATATGGTTTAGGGTTTACTTTTGGATCGTACATTTCAATTTTTTTATTATTATTTAAGTAATCATTTTACAAATTTGTGCATATAATGTTTCTAGTTAAATTGGACAAAATTATATTGGATTTATATTGTAAGTGAAATATTCTCAAAATGTAATTAGAGTATAATGACTCTATTAAAGCACATACTCCGACTCAATTATATGATACAAAAAAAAATTATATATGATATGGCCAACAAGTGGCCAAGTCCACCTCCACAAAAAAAATAAAAATATATATATATATATATGATGTCCATCTAAATTCTCTATTTGATAGATGTGTTCAACAATTTCTTTCTTGTTCCCAAACTTTAGTTCATATTTATCTTTTTGCCATTAGACAAGTTGTTCAGATTAACTCGGAAAGAAATATTTTTCAAAAGGTCTCTCTCTCAAAATGTTTTTATACATAAGTTTCTTTGGTTTGTCATATGTTAAAAGTGTCTTTATTATATCAGATTACTACAAAGAATGACTATAAAATACTATGAACTTCTAATTTAAAATAATGTTGTGGGAGTTGGTGGAGGTGGTTACCGTTGGAGGCCGTCGGAGGTGGCCATTGACAGACGTGGTTGGATGTGTCCTGAGTTGGCTGTCAACAATGGTTGTTGGAGTTAGCTGTCGAGAAAGTCGCCGTAGGTGGTAGCAAGAGTGGCAATGGAGAGCATCAGTAGTGACGAGAGTCGTGTGCAATGTTGGTGGACATGGATATAAAATATTGGTGACATACAATATTGTTCTCAGACATTGGTTAAATTCATATTTCAACTCATCTCATACCCTCGTCCCAAACACCTCCTAAATATTTTTATTTTTATTTAATATAATTTTACATTTCTTCTAAATGTTTTTATTTTTATTTAATATAATTTTACATTTAAAAATTATAAATTCAATCTAGATTAAAAAAATATGAAAATATTATTTTCAAAATACTGAAGTTGGGATTTGGAGCTACGACCATTTGTTAATTTCAAGTTTAAAAACGAGGGAAAATCATTTTAAAATTTATAAATTAATTTCCAAATACATATAACAAGATTTGAACTTTTATTTGTTTATAATTTCGTTAAGATTTGGACTTTTATTATAGTTAATGAAATTTTAATTGTTATGATTTGAATTTTTACCGTCATATTTTAGTTTTAAAAACCTATGTCAATAAATTAAGGTCTAAACACAAAATTTAAAATATATTCATTTCAAATTTTTCATTCCACACAAGGGAGGAAAGTAGTTTTAAATTATTTTTCAAATTTCAAATCACAAAATTCAAAATAAAAAATGTATACAGAGGCTAAAAATCTTGCCATTTTCAAAAAATTATGTTAAAAAATGTAAAATTAAACATTAGTTTGACTTCCAGTTATCAAAAATGTTCACCTTCAGAGTAATTTTAACCGCAAAACACATGCCCCTAAACCAAAGAGACAGAAAGAGGGTTTGAAAATCTAGAAAAAGAGAATTGATTGAAGGGATTATATTGCACTATTTCCCAACTTGCTTCCTTCTAGCTCTTACTGATACAGCAGCAGCAGCAGCATACCAAACAACTTTGTCAGATCTAGAGATTTACAAGACAGGAAATTGCCAAACCAGTAGAGTAAAAAACAAGAAAACCAGAAGAAAACGGAGGGGTTGAGGATGAAAAGAACTTGATCTTAATAGATATGAGGGACAAAAAAAGCCACTAAACACTAGAGAGAAGAAAAAAAAAAAAAAAAGCTACAATCCTAGAAACCAAAACCCTGTTAAAATTGCCACCCACTTAAAATAATAGAACTCAAAAAGAAGAGATGTTGTCTAATGAACTGAGACTGCATCATCATCATCTCATCATCATCATCATCATGATAACTCAGCTCTCACCACCATTGATTTGTAAAAATCTAAAAAGCATCAGTAGTATTGTGGATTCATTCTGGAGACTAGCAAAGCAAGAGAAGACATATCCATAATTGTAGCCAAAATAAGTATGGAGAGAACTAGCCAGTAGCTTGTTCCTTTTTTTATATATCCAAAGCAGCAAAACTTCTGACAAAACTCCTTGTACCAAGAAGCTCCATTAAACTGCAGGCAGGAGGAAGAAGAAGGCTGAACCAACCGAGCACTTAGTACCCATTCGCTACACCACTTCTCTTCTCTGATGGTGATGTTGTAACTGGTTTTGCGCCGCCCTTCGGGGCATCTACAGTTTTCAAAACTGATCCATTTTCAGAGATCTTCGTCTCCTCCTTTACCAAATCATTTGTGGCTTCAACTGGCTTTGGAGTTTTCACATCCACTACTTCAGACATTTCCTTCTTGTCATCAGTAGGCTTTCCTTCCCAAACCTGCATTTGCTACATGTGTTAACACCATGAACAGAAACAATCCGTATTCAAAGAAGAGGGTTTAAGGTTTTGCTACACAGTTCGGACGTGCTACCTGTTTCTTGAACTGCTGTTGCTTGGCTTTCTTCTCTTGGATTGTCTTTTGCCGTGCCTCATAGAAACCAAAATCGTCCAAAATGCATGTTTTGCTTGCATGCTCCTTGAAGATTTTTACCATCTTAAGTCCAGGCTCCAGCTTAACCTACAAACAAAACAAGTGTTTTTCAGGACCAGTCACAATCAAGTTTAACCACGAAATGGAATTCAAGTTCACAGAAATAACTACCTCCTGTGTGTCCCTGCTATTGGTAACAGGCTTGTTCTCATTGTTCTCAAGAATAATGTGTTTCAAAAGGCTGTTGGGAACATCCTTCACTACATGCCACTTAACAGGGAAACAGCCGTTCCATTTGTCTTGTTGCCAGTATTCCAAGTTCTTCTGAAAGTCAACTGGTCCTATCATCTCAGCAAGGCCAACAAATTGCCCACTGGTATTGACCTATCAATGGAGGAACACAATATCAAATGCAAGAATAGGAGAAACCATAAATGTAAGTAAAACAATCTACTATCTCAAATAGATACGTACCGAAAAGAAAAGAAAAACAGGACAACCACCAGCCTTCTCTTGAGCTTCCTGGTATGCAGCATCAAGTTTCTTGTTACCATTAGGTGTGCTAGCCCAAACATTATACTTGATGCTTTTGTGCACATCATCTTCGCTGTATGATTTAATAACAAAGAATTTCGCCTCAGCATATTCCTCAGGAAAATCTGCTTTGTTGTATTGATCTCGGTCTGGAGTAGACACCTTATCTTTTTCTTCTTCATCTGTTGCATTCATTGGTGGTAAAAGTTGTCCCTTCACAGCTAGAACACTGGGCACAAATCCCTTCTGGTTCTTGCTACCCTTAGCTCTTGGTCCCCTATTCAGCTCATTCAATCCATCCATGTTCTCATTTCCATATCCATAATAGCCACCATTTCGACCCCTAGGCTTGTATTTGTTGTCCACCGCAAGCCACACACGCCCATTAGATCGTGAATCATAACCATGTGAGGCAAACCCTACACCAGATCTGACCGTGTTTCCAAATTGACCATACAACTTATTGGGGTACATCCTATTTATATAACCCTGGGTGGTGTTCATTCCTGACATGGGTCTAGGATGAGGAAAACCCTGCAGCACAAAAAATGAAAGACATATTAGATTATGATAATTCAATACTGAAAAAGAGATCTACAAGTAGATATAGAGTGCTTACTACATAGTGAGAGCCGGGACGGAAACTTGGACTCCTCGAAGAAGGTATGTTGTTTGCATTTGAGATAGAAGAGGTAATAGTAGAGCTACTGACAAGCCTAGACTGTCCATCTGAGTACAGTGGACCATCTAACCATGGGAAAGAATTCCTCGACCCTTCAAAACCATATCTGGGATCCTGATAACCCGAAGCAGGAATATGTCCTGGCAAAGCACCCCTTGCATACGCATTTGAACCAAATGTTGAATTTTGATATGTAGATTTTAAGGGAGCTGCACCATTGTTTCCCTTTGTTCCCCCACCATTTGTCAAGCCATTACCATTCGGATTAGTTGTTTCCACTGGTATTGGCTTTTGCTCAGTGGCTGCAGAGGTAGAAATGTCTCCCTGGGTTGGAGGAACTGTTGTAGGACTAGGAGTATACGGCCCACTGGTCGGAGTAAGAGGCTGAAAATATGGAGGATATTGGTAGTGCTGAGGTCCATACAGCTGACCATCATTCCCCATAGAGGGAACTGGAGAAGCTGCAGGTGAATAAGGACCATAGGGTCCATATCCATAACCATGGTGATACATAAGAGATCCATTGTCCCCATAGACTCCCTGAAAGAAAAACCAAACCATAACAAGTCAGTACATAGCAAAAGTTACAATTTGATAGCAAAAGAAATTGTGGAGGAAATTCATTATCAAAGGAGCAGTAAAAGCTTACAGAAGTCATTTCTACCCCATCTGAATTTGTATATCTTGAATAATCATCCCAGTCATTTCCAGTCCCATCAAACCCTACAAAAACAACCCTCAGTAAGTTAGAGATCACAAAGTCAAAGTTCCAAGAATGTAATATCATACTCAAGCTTGAATACAATAAAGATATCATTCTAATGAGACCCCCATGTGTATCAAAACCTAGAATCCGTAAATCAACATACCTCCATAGTAATAAGATGGATATCCATTAGGAAGATAGCACATGCTTGGATCCATGAATTCCTGTAAAAATGGAGTCACAGACCGTTCATTTGGAATCTGAGAAATAGCAGCATTCGCAGAATCAATGGACCCATATTGATTAGCAGATTGCTGAACAAAGAAATATTTCAAGAGTCAGCTTATTGAAAAGTAGATATAATAGTATAATCAGTCGAAATCTCACCAACTTCACCAGAGCTGGTAGAGTTGATAAGAAAGACAGAACTCGAAAGAAGCAATATTTCAAGTTCCGTTATTATTATGATATAAATATTAACTCTAAGATATACTTGTGTCAAGCTGCATCTATAAACTTCAATTTTGTTGCAAGATCTCTACAAGAAAACAGAACTTCAGCTTAGCAGTACCTTTTTCGTTGGCTCTGGAATCTCAACAGGCTTGGCCTGAGCATCCAATGACAACTTCTGCAGCAAATCTGCAGCTTCTGTAAAAATCAAAAGTAAAGGAAATACACACCTCGTATCCACAAAATCACTATACAGTCCAAATACTCCAAAACACGTTCAACACACAGAAATAGGTGAAAAAACATTATTTTTTTACTTCAAATCCAATTCTAAAAAAAATCTTCCAAACACATACAAAAAGCCACCAGATCCATCATACAAAAACCTAAAACCTCCAAAAGGCAAACGTAAACCAAGATTGAATCAACAAAAAAGTAACCCATATCATACTTTCAAGTCTCAACTCCTCTACAGCAGATCAAACAGAACCCAAATACAAAGTCATCTAACAGAAATGAAATCCCCAATATTCTCTAATCCCCACAGACAAGAAAAACCCAACCAACCACAGAAGAACATCCATAATCAACAAAAGAAGTGAAACCCAACACAGATCTAGAAATCAAAACTAAAAAGAACAAAAACCCAAGATCCAATTCGAATCATGAAAAGGGTAAGCAGAAACGAAAGAAAACAGAAAACCCATTTGAAATACAATAGTAAGGATACGATCTGTAGAAGGAGGTGAAGCAACAGTAGCCATAGAGGTAGATCTCGCTGAGACAAAAGCAGGGGTATAGAGCAAACGAAAAGGGCTGAAAGTGATGATATAAAAATGAACCAAAAAAAGAAACCCTAAAATCCCAAAACAAAGAACTGGGTAAGGAGGGGATTGAGGGTTTATAGGAAGGAAATTGCAAAAAACCCTAAAAGAGAGAGATAAAAGAGGGAAAAAAAGAAGAGAGAGATGATTATGGCGAAGGGGAACCAACGGGTCTCGCAGCCGCCAGAGGGTTTTTTCTTCTGGGTTTCGGGGGAAGAAGAAAAAAGAGGGTTTTGTACATCCAAAACGGTGATTCAAATAGCTCTCACACAAAGCCTCGCTTCAGATCTTCCGAACCAAAACCCTCACCCGCGGGTGATTTCTCTACGCTTTCTATTGGTTGAATCTCCACGTGGCGAGTTGTGAATGGCGCGGTGACATGAAGAAGAGACTAAAAGAAAGTCAAGGGAAGGTTTGATTGGTGGGTGATGTAAGAATGGGTGAGAATAAGGGTGGGATGGGAAAGGAAGAACGTGGTGGAGTTGTTGCCACTTAGCGGAAGAAAACCTAATTGGGAAAGGACAGGGATGTCCCTATCTGGGATGGGATTTTCCACTAATCCTAATTCTGGGAGGCAAAATCCTTGTTCCAATCAAGGACAGCTTGTCCTTATCCTGGATAAGGTTTTCCCAGTCCTGGATTTTTAGCCTTAGCAATTAAGGCTCTCCAATCTACTTCTCCATTTCGTCACCTAAGTCATTTGTTTTGACTTCAAAGAGGGAAATTGGATATTTCTAGGGAATTTGAGTGGGATTTTTAGATCTAGTAAATATTTATTAACTACCATCAAAATAAGTTTATCCATTGGTTTTCATTCATAAATTTAGTTTTGAGAATTTGGAGATGCAGAATATGTTTGATTTGTATGACGTATTATGTTGTTTGAAAAGATTGTTATTCTTGATATTTATGTTTTAGAAATGGTTTTGTTAGTATAAAGTTTGAGATGTTTATATGTTTGTTAAGGATAAGTCGAGTTTTGGTTTTGTGAGTTTAGTCTATGAACTTTTAATCTTGTGTTTATTGATAAAATTAGAAAGTAATTAGCGATTCTTGTACTAGTGACCTAATTTGAGAAACCTAAATGAAATTTGGCCCAACTTTTAGAACAACCAATTTTCTTTTACATTCTACTTATGTTATTGTTGGATAAAATTACCGAAATGACCAACGTAGCACGTGTCTAGGCCTCTCTTGCTTCTCGCTTCTTTCTCATCTCTTCTCCCTTCTCTTTCTCTCTTTTAGCTTCTAAGTCTTTCCTCTCTTTCTCTCTTCTTGTTGCTGTCTTTTTTTTCTCCCTCATTGATTACCCTTTTCTCTCTTCTTCCTTTTCCTTCGTTTTATTGCCTTCGATCTTTGGAAAGTCAACATTGATGGTCTCGTTTTGTGGAGATTAGTTGCAAGGCAATAATGGCAGACAAAGGGAGAAGGATGAGGAGAAAATGCAAGAATCTTAGAGCAATAATCAAAACGCGATATGAGAGCAAGAATCGAGGAGCAAAAGTGAGAGACAAGGAGTGAAGTTTATCAACGTGCATCTTTGGCTGTTTTAGTGATCCCCAATAATGACACAAGCAGAATGTTAAAAAAATTAAATATAAATAAATAAATAAAAGGTTTTTCTAAAGTTTGGTCAAATCTCATTTGGGCCTCTCTTCAGAGACCACTGGCGTCGATTTCCCAAAAAACTAACATGTTCTTAAACTTTTAATATTGTATCCAAGAAGTCCTTACATTTTATTGTTGGGTTTTATGTCCTAAAACTCGTTGTTTGTAACTTTTGGAACTTATTCTCAATGAAGTTATTATCGAGATTTATTCAATAAAGTTATTATTGAATATATGAATTGCATTTATTAAATCCAATAAACTAAGAACCCTGGACTATATAGTGAATACTTAGACTTTATTTGGTGGCATAAAAGTGGATCAAGTTTAGGTAATAGCTAAAACGGTCTATAGTATATAGATAAAGGTCGAGTACCTTATCTTAGGGACACTATGGATGCGGCGCACTTTGTATTTGATACAAGCGATGTGATCCTAAATCGTTCATGTGGAGAATGCGAGTGGGGGTGTCCCATGCAATGAGTTTGCATAAGATCGGACCATGAAATAATCACTTTGGCTTTATAACATTGTTTACTATTAAAACAGATTGTTTTAACTTGATGACCCAAATAACTCGATCTTAATCCTGAGCTAACTATGAACTCCTGTTTGTTTGAGATTATCCTTTAATATGCATGGGTGAAAGCGACCAGTTTCGACAACTCAATAAGCCTCCCATTTTAAGGATAAGATCAGGCAGATAGCTAGGGACATAGTTCTGCATAATAGAATTCATTCCTACCTTATTTAAGAATAGTAGAGAAGTTGTTCCCTTAAATGCTAACTCTGAGTCTCGAACAAGGGGCCCCTCTCTCTTATTGTCCCGAGAGGGGCTAGGTTTGGTCGTTGGACCACAAACCAAATGTTAATTAGAGGACCAATGGGACTTAAGGAACAAGATGTAATTACAGAGGTAAAACGGTATTTTCGACCCAACTGTAATTACGATAACTTGTGAATGATCGACTTACTTATTATGGTTATATCAAGTGGACAGAAAACATATCTACAGTGACGAGAGTGCAACTACTGGGCTTTAGTGGAGTGACCCAGTAGTTAACGAATGTTAATTAACTAGGTTAAAGAGTTTAGTCGGTTAATTCTGAATCGTTAGAGCTAATGATATGTAGGTTCATTAGGCCCCCTTATTAGCTTGTGGATTAAATCTTAGAACAGTATATTATTCAATTTGAAAAGTTCAAATTCAATTAAGGAGCATATGAATTAGACGAAATTGGAGAGTTAAAAATATTTAAATATGATTTAAATATTTTTAGGATAAATAGAGATTCATCGATTGGAAATTGCCAGGAAAAAATGGAAAAAATAATTAATTAAATATTAAATCATAATTAATTTAAATAATAATTAATTTAATATTAAATATTAATTTACTATAATTAATCATTTCTATTAAGATTTAAATTAATTATATATTTATTTTATTTTATTTAAAATTATTAGATATTTATTTTGATTTAAAATCAATTTATGAAATTGATTATTAAAATCAAAATAAGTTGTAAAATTCCACTTTGTGCATGTTGAAGAAGGAGGTGTGAGCCTCTTCTTCAACCTCAACTTTCATGCTTGGTTATCTCCTTAATCAGCCAATTTGTTGACATAATGCATGTTAGTGCAATCTACACGACCTCTTCTTTAAATAGAAGAGAAGAATTAAGGAAATAGGTGAAGCATTATTGCTAATTAATGCTGAAATTCTCTCCAACTCAAAACTGGAAAAAAAAATAATAAAAGTGAGTTCTTCATCTTTTTGCTCCAAATTCAGCTCAATTTGGATCCTACAATCCGTTCTAAGGTTTGAGGATAATAAGGAAGACTCTAAAGGTTGTCCACGAAGTGTTCATGATCATAAATTTGAAGGAACATGCTTTAATTTTGAGCTACAACAAGTAAGTGTTCTTCCTATGTTTTTCAATTTTAGAACAAACATGTTTAATCTTCAAAATTAATGTAATTAAAGTGCTTTAGATCTTAATTGCTTCCGCTATTATGTTGCTAACATATTCATTTAAAAAGTCTTTGCTCGCTTGAACTTTCAATTTTCTGTCTACGAAGTCTCTACATTTTTAGTTTTGCATCTAAAGGTCATCGACTTATTTTAATATTTTTAATTTATGAACATACTAGATATAAAATTGAAAATTGAGGAGTCTATTAGACATAAATTTTGACTTTCTATCTAATAGATCAGTTACTATTTAGAATCATCAAACATGTCGTAGATTTGTTAGATACCAACTTGAAAAGAGTCATATTGGATATTTTTCAATATTTTTAGAGACCTAATAGTTACAAAATTAAAAGTTCACTTTTTAAAATACAAACTCCAAGCAATAACAGTCTTCTTACATGTTCAATATTTTTTTTTGTTACTTATCTTTTTAATATATATTTTTTTCTCTACAACTTCATTCTCTTTTTTTTTTCCCCTTATTTACCTAATTTTCCTATCTCATTTAACTTTATCTTTATAATTTTAGAAAGGAGTAACACTTAGTTGTAACTCATACTACATTCATCTCCATACATTTCCTTCTATTATATATATATATATATATAATTGGACACTTGAATGGGCTAAAAAAAATGATTGCAACCTAGATATCCAAGTATTTTTCTACCTATATAAGCCACTTTCCTTCCCTCTAATATATTTATACAATAAAAAGATTATTGTAAAACAAATCTAATTACATTGACATAGTCTAACATTTGAAAACACGGATTAATAGGTGATTTGATCCTAATAAACATTAGTGTTAAATATAATTTTTTTTTCCTTATGAAGTTTAAGATGTTTAAATGTTAATAGTGATAAATAAGGTTTAGTAGTGTTGATGTCAAATTTTGGCTAAGGGAAAATGCACTTGACCTCCACGTGAAAACAATGATAAAATTATAATTTAGGGAAGAGAACCTGCAAAGCAAAGAAATGAGCTTCGATGTCAATGTCAGAAATCAGAATTGTAAAATAGAGAGGAAGAATAAGTTTTTAGATGAAGTTTCAAATCTCTGATCAAGTTCAAGATCTATCTCCAATTCAAGATATCTCATATGGAATTATAATAATGTATTTATAGGGAGAATGATATAGAGTTTACCTTTTCCTTTTAGGATTGGATTAGATGGATATTTCCTTCTCATATTTATCATCTCTCTTATGTTTCCTTTGATTTTCTCTGGCTATTTTGTGAGGTCCAAAATTACCACAACAACCATGGAGTACTATAGTAACCAACTTAGTACCCAAATACAATTAAAAATATATATTTATAGAAAATCCGACTAGTGTCCCTAGCTCCTTCATAGATTCACCATTATATATGTTTTTCAATTTAATCAAAAGACATCGTGCAGTTGTAGTATACTAAAATTTAATCAAGATTTTTCGTCTTTTCAAAAGAGAAAATATGAATATAGATTTCGTCCAAGAAAAAATATGAACTTAGATTTTTTAAAAAAAAAAAAAAAAAAAATTGACATTTTTGCTAACTAAGCTTACGTGGAAGTAACAATTTAGTATCTGAATTTTAGTTGGTAAAAATTTAGTACATAAACTTTAATAAGTAATGATTTAGTTTCTACACTTAACAATTTGTAAAATTTTAATAATTTTGATTTTCAATCACTTTAATAACCGATCTACACAGGTAAGAAATTTCATTGAATCATACTAATATTTTTCACGATAGGGACTACATTGTTAAAATTGTAGTGTACATGGATTAAATGATTACTTATTAAAACTCAAAGACTAAATTAGTTTAAGAATTAAATTGTTATTTTTATGAAATTTCAAATACTAAAATTGTCTTATTTTTTTTATATTAAAAAACATGCAGACAAAATTGGATTCGTTATATTTTTTCTCCCTAAAAGGATTCATTGGCATTTTACAACAAAGAAATATCCAAAAATATGTAGACAGATATTTATAGAAGCAAATATTGCCTTAATTTGACGAGCAAATTTTCGTTTTTATTATATTTTGTTTGCTTTATTATTATTATTATTATATATATATATTTTTTTTGAAGTAACATTTGTCTTTGTGCTTTTTAGTAATTTGATTGCGGAGATTTCAACCTCTAACTTTTTAATTAATAGTTTATATTTCATGTCAACCGAGTTGACTTAATTAATAATTTATATTTCATGTCAACCGAGTTGACTTATGCTCGTGTTGATACGTTAGTATTTGTGTTAGACTTAAACAATACAATTACTTTTTATTTTTCTATTATAATTTCTAAATTTTCAATTTTAGGCTTAACGTAAAAATATTTCATAAAACATAAAAAAAAAAACAATGTGAATATAATAAATAATAAATATTTTAACTTGTTTAAAATATTTAAAATATTTATTTATTAATATATTTTGTTTTTATAATTCTTGTAGAAATATACACTAACATCGACAATTTTTTTTTTTTTTTTTTTTTTTTT